>CAUYSK010005972.1:0-59101 GCA_963575035.1 Avahi laniger | reverse complement strand
TTGCTGATTCTGTTCTTCATAAAATTTAACTGTTCTCACAGAGATAAAATTTTGGCTAACACCTGTCCCTGGGATAGCCAACGCACTTTAGAATGATAGGGCAAATCCACACTGAATACCTCATCACTCAACTTCAGCATGTTACAATACTGACCATGCCATGTGGCATTTGCATGAATATAGTTAACAATACTTATAACTTGTTGCAAAGTGTCACTTAAAATAGTAGCTTTAGCACAGAGATTTTGCTGATGCAAGATACAATGAAAAAAAATGAGAGCATCTGAATCTGTTAGTACATTTTTTAATCTGTTCAATAAACCTTTCATATTTTCCTGTCTTAGAAAGTGCACCGTCTGTACATACACTCACTAAATTTACTAACTTCAGTACAACTTCACATTTATCTTGAAAGTCGTTGAAGGTATCAATTCCCCATGTTCTGTTTGCAAGAGTGCCTAAAGCAACTAACTCTTCATAGCAAAAATAATCTTCTGTTATGAGCTGAATGAAGTGTGAAACATGCACTGAATCAGTAGTATTAGTTGATTCATCTGAAGCGATTGAATAATATACATTTTCCTTTTGAAGTATTGCCTGAAGTTTTTCTGTTAAGTTGAAGACAAATTTATGCTGTTGATCAGTTATGATTCTCCTTGAAAGAGGCAGTTGTTTGTACTTTGAAACATTTTCAGGGCCTGAGCATCCTACAACTTCGACAATGCATTCTTTCACAATTTCTACATCACCGAATGGCTTCCCCTTTTTCCCAAGTATATAAGTTACTTTATAAGTTGCTTCAGTGGCATTATTTTAAGGTCTTATTGTTGCTTGAAAGAATTGTATTTTCTTTTGCTTTTCATCTTTTAATTTCTACAATACAACCTTTCATGCCACTTCCTCTAATTTAAAATCTTATGAGTGCTATAATGCTGATGAGCAATTAATTTCTTTAATGTTGATATTGCAGTATCACAGAGCAAGCAGATCATCTTATCTTTATCAGATACAAGATAATATTGCAATTTCCAATCCTCATTAAAAAATCTGTTTTCTTCCTTCAGCATTCTCTTGGTCTTCATTGACATGATGGGCTGTTAAGCAGACAACCGATAAATACTGTCTGTCCAGCTTTGCAATTATTCACAATTCCATTTCAAACAGAAACACAGTGCAACCTCTCTAAGAAGGAAAATTATTTTTAATTTATAAAAACTCCCCAAATTTTTATGTCCACCCTCTACTTCATTCCCTTGCTACAGATTTGCAATGATTCCGTGCTGGCAGATAGGTAGCCTTCCTTGAAAGAAATAACAAAATTTATTTTATTTCAAAGAAACTGACCTTTCCTCAGCATCCCCGGGACACCTGAGAGTTTAATCCAATGCAGTGGGTAAGGTTTGAACCACCAGGTGGTAAATTGGGAAATGAGATGCTTTTTTACTTAGTCATCAACCAGGTTTTCAAGCTCAGGGGAAGATCTGTCAATGGATTGATTCTTGACCAAATTTTAAATCTTGTGGTAGGAAGATATCGGTGAAGCTTCAGTGGTCCTTGCTCCAAAGCATTGCGAGAACATTTGCAAGTGGCTGATACCGAAGGCACAAGCTTCCATCTCCCCAAGTACTGTGAAGAGGGGGTTCCTTTCCCAAAAGATCCAATAGAGGTTAAGATGATTTTTATTATTTCTACTTCTAGGACAAGTTGCACGGTTCTGGGAGAAAAAGAGAGATTATTTTCTGTGTGTAAGCCACTCTCTAGGAGACAACAAGCACCCACTCTCAGACCCCTGCTTGGATCATGATGTGCAAAATGGCCCTATCAGGACCTCCCTAGGGAGCTGCATTCCTTCTTTCAATGTTCTCAATTTAGTCTAAGCTTTTATATGGAGCGAATACTTTTCCCTAAAAACATTATGACAAAAATCTCTGATAATAGTCAGCCTTTCCCTGACAGAGTCCTTCCAGAAATATCTGCTTTCCTCAATTTCTAAACCACTACTGGTTTGATCTCTTAAATAATTTTACTTCCACTGCCTTTAGGACAAGTTTATTACAAAAATATTTCATTTTAGTGTTGTTAATGTTTCCATGTACATTTTTGGAAATTTTTGTATGTATAGGAAAATTTCTCTAGGTTGGACAACCAGAAGTGAAACAGATGGAACGAGGGATTTGCGCATTGTTTTTAAATCTGTTGTTCTTTTTTTGTTGTTGTTTTGTTTTCCTTTGTTCCCTTTTTATTGTTTTTAAATTTAATAATGCAAAATTTCCTTTGATAAAGACTTTATCTTATAGAAACATCATGTTTGACAGTTCTTATCTCCCTAGACAATGCCAACAATATACATAAAAGTATTACTATTAGGACAGTTAAATAACTTTTTATATACTTTTTAGCTGTATCTATTTACTCTTCTATAAATTGCTTGAATATATTTTGCCCATTTTATTACTTAGCACTTAATAGAACTTTTCTACAAAACCAGTAAGAAATGGTGTCTTTATTAGGAAATCAGAATTGAGTATATTTTAATTCCTTCTATGGTTATTACTGTATCAGTATTTTCTAAGTTTTCTGACAATAGCTTTGCCTTTTATATTTTTCTAAAAAAGTCATTGAACACCAATTTGATGTTAATCAACTAAGTAGCATCCTGGGTAACAGCATCCTAAATCAATAAGCTATGCTAAAATTATAACCATGAGGATGTGCTATTCTGTGAGTACAGGATCTGCTTAATTCCAATTGTTAAAAATTTTGAAGTTTGTCTCATTCTCTCTGGGTTCCTAGGTTGTTTACTCTTAGAAAAGAAACACACACAAAAATAACAAAACAAAGAGCAATTTCCTGTTTCTAAGAAAAGTGGCTTTAAAAGACATCTTGGACATCAAATAGTTCTTACAAACATTTTGATGAGCTGAGGGTAAACGATTCTGAAACATGTGGATTGAATTTCCCTAGGAATCGTTTGAGCTTAAAAATTAAGGGAAAAAAACACTCAACCAAACTAGATTTTGTGTTTGCCAATTTGCCAAGGCATTTGGTAAATAGTTCAAGACAAATGACAAATCCCAAATATGGCCTAATTGGTCCTTCCTTAATGAAAGGGTGCATACAAGTTCCTTTATAAGCTTCACTCTGTCTTATCTCCTCCTTTAGGAGACACAAGAATCTCAAACTTCTCTAACGCCAGACTTTTTTGACGGAATTAATTCTGGCTCTGATGACATTATTAGTGACAATAAAAATTAAGTCAATATAATTTATAATAATTTTTTTTATTTCTCTTTAGAAGACAGGGTCAGGATCACCTCCTCTAATCTAGAGGTTCATCACCGTATTTCTTGAATATAATTAAATGTTCCCAACTGAAATTTTACTAATTCCACTGAAATGTACTGCACCACATGATGTCTTAGGACAGTTCAAAGTTGGTTTAAAAGTTATTGTCATTGTTGTTTTCCCTATTTCTATCTAAATCTGTGTCTGGTGATTTGAGCGTCTGTACTCATACTGACTTTTGGAGTACACAGCATCTCTTCTAACTGCACAAATGTTTTTAGGCCAAGATATTAGTAGAGCCCAAGACAAAATATATCAGTGGCTTAATGTGTTCAGGATATTTTTAGAAAGGAATTATATTGCAAGTGATGGGATGCTATGTGGGAAGACAACATTGTGCCACATTTTTTTATTATTATTTTAAGGGCTACAAGAGTGGGACTCCTGCAAATATAACATAATAAAAATGCAGATGTCCACAGGGTTAGTCTATGGACATCTTCAAGAAAGTAAACTAGAGGATGATTATTTGAATCAAAATAGTTTTTCATTAGAAATGGAATCAATTCACATGAAAATTTCTTTCAAAATATATTTTATAAATGATACTTCTCATAAATGTTTAAGAAAAAACTGCTGGTCATTTTATTCCCCAATGGCCTAAGCTTCAATAATTTTCTCTTTTGTGTTTTGAATTTATATCCTCTCTCTTCTCCAAGCCATATAGTAGGTTACCACCGTTACTTCTTCTTAATTCATTCTGCATGCCACCTTAGTATATAGATATATCTTTCTTACTCCCCCAAAATAAGTATATGAGATAATGGATATGTAAATTTACTTGATTTGACAATTTCACAATGTATACATATATCAAAACATCATATCATATACCATAAATATATATAATTTGTATTTGTCAAAATAAAATTTTAGAAAAGATATAGACATATCTCTCTGAAGCATAACCTTGGAGGAAGAACTTATCTACTTATATACATTATTTGACTCCCTGTGATTTCAAACCCTTCAGCCTGTTAATCTTGACCAAAGATAGAAGATATATCTTTATATATATATACACAGCCCCCCATTTTTTATAAAATAAGAATAAAGTGTTCTTAAAAGCTCTCCTGAGATTAACAGAAATTTAAAGCACTAGCAATTGTTTGAAATCCTTAGAAATCTTTTACCAATTATCAAAACAACCAACATTTATGAAGCACCTACATGTGCCAGGTGTTATTTTATCTTCTGGGACTAAACTATTGAGCATTGTTCCCGCAGAGCTGATAACGTAGAAGATCGAAAGACATTTATCCAATAACCATATAACTAGATGCAAATTGCAATTAAGTAACGTCAGTACATGAAAGATCTTCACAGGGAAATTTGAAATTTCAGGAAGACAGATCTCAGAACAAGTAATGCTTAAGATGAATGAGGTATACAACAATAGCAGAAGCTAAGCGATGCATTGGGTTTGAGAACGAGTGGTGAGAGTTGAGAAAAGTATCCCAGGCAACGGTAAGAGCAGGCACAAAGGCCCTGTGGCATGATGAGAAGTTTGAGGGATAATAGGAAGTCGAATGCAGCTAGAGCCCAGAGTGAGGAAACCGTTGGCAGAAAAAAGGGCTTAGATGAAATTTGAGGCTTATATTAATGAAGATTCAATTGTAAGTATTCTAGCTAGTTTAAAGAGAAGAGACTTATTACATGGGCTTTAAATTAGTTGCCAGAGATTTTAGAAGTCTAGGAGTCAAACTTGAATACCACACAATTAATAGAGGCCCAGCCAGGGGAAATTTCAGAGAAAATTTCATGATTTCTGCCACTGATTGCTTAATATTCACCCAGCCAGAAGTTGAACTCTAGAACCTCTGCTATAGCTGTTTCCGAAAAGCAAACATATCCACGAATTTATTTAGCAGAAAAAATGCACAACCTTACAATACTCCTATACACCTTCAAATACCATAAGAGAAGATCTGGTTGGTGAGAGCCAGCCACACGTCTATACACCAGCAGCGCGAGAACACGGGAAACGTTGGTTTGGAATTCCACCTGGGAAAGGCAAGATTGACAAAACAAAGAATAGTTCTAATGAGAAGGGGATGAAGTGTTTCAAAGGTTGAGGGCATTGAAAAATGACAGATGTCACACAGAGATGGAGTCTGGCAGGGATACATATTTTTGAGTCATTGACATTATTGTAATTATAGCCGGGGACATGGATGAGAACACATATGAGATCATAGGTGGGAGATGCTGGAATATTGTTTTCTGCAGAGGTGTGACAGGTACTTCATTAAGGGCTGTAAGTAAATAGCTCATAGTCAAATGTGAGAAACAGCTTCCAAACAGATAATTGCAATACAAAATAGCAAAGCTACAATAAAGCCTTTAATAGAACATTGTAGAATAATGGACATTGAATCTATATTTCTCTTTTTATTCATTTATTCAACTGCTATCTGGAGATCAGCCCTGAGGTATTTCATCAGCACTTCACTTTCAACATATCCAAAATGATACTTGTTATTTATTCACCTTCCTTCCTCTCACATATTTCTTTCTCTTTCTGCATTTGCCTTGTGATCAACTACCAGATCCATTGTTCAAGTTGAAGATCTGCAAATCACACTTAGCCTTCCTCTGTCAACACCCAATATCCAATCAGTTGACGGGGATTTAAATGTCACCACAGAAATATCTCCTCAACCCGGCATCTTTCCCTCAATCTCTATACTAGAGTCCTGGGTCAAACACTCACCCTTCCATGTCCACAGCCATTGCAGAAACCTTCTGGTAAGTATCTTGGCAAGCAAATCTCTCCTAACTCTAGGGTGGGGATCCACAAACTTTTTTCTGTAAAAAGCTGAATAATAAATAGTTTCAGCTTTGCAGGCCATAAGGTCTCTGACATAAGTACTCAATTCTGTTCTTGTAATGAGAGCACATGCTTAGCAATCTGTAAATGTACGGGTGTGGCTGTGTGCCAATAAAACCTTTGAAGTTTGTTGACCCTTGCTCAACCCTACAAAGAATATCAGAATCATCATCCTGAAAACAAATCGACATATATGCCTTTGCTCTTCCCCAATTCCAGTGGAAGAAAGCCCATATACCTTTGCCATTTGAAAAGATCCACTATGATTTTTTTCCAAGATCTACGTCTGGTTTCATCTTGCGCCTCCTCTGCACTGTGTCCAGTTGTGTTGATGGTTTTTGTGTTTCTGTGCCTGTGCGCGTTCTGTCTCTGCCCTCCTCCTATTCTTCCCTCGGAAAAATCCTACTCATCTTTCTAGACTCTGCTCAAATGTGAGTGCCCCTTTTCTTGGCGGAGATCTTGCTTTTCTTCTCCAGAATTCTATGCTAGTTTCTATTGCAGCTTGGTTATGTTATGCTGTGATTATCTGTTTGGAAACTATTTCTCACACTCGATAGAAACTCATAGCACTTAACACACAGCTTGTCCAACGTGCACTGAAAGAAGAAAGAAATGATAAATACAAGATGTTAAAATGAACGAGTGAATGAGAGAGTGGCCAGAGAGGGGAGAAAAACAATGCAGACATTCTTTTGAAAATCTGGATAGTTAAAAAAAGGAGAAGAGGGAGAGATATTTTATTCCTATAATCATGATGCAACACTAGCTGTAACAAGCTAAGTTTTTTTAATACCATAACTAAGTTTCCAAGTTGAAGTAATAAAATAAACACAGAAAAAAATAGGAATTTTCCCCAATTTCAGGAATTGTGAGTAGTGCCCAAGTCCATAGAATCCTACAGTGTTTATTTCACTCTACCCACTTTGGTGCTCAGTTATAATTCTGCCTTTGACATTTTTATTTTAAATGTGTATTGTCAAGACAATGAAGTCTTAACTCGTGGAAAGAAATCTGGAGTGGTGAAATCTCTAACACAGTGAACAAGACAATTTGTACAAAAATTTCTATCTCACACTTCCCTTGAAATCATATCAAGACAGATAATTCTAAGTGAGCTGCACTTGGTGCTGTCTTTGCGAAGGATTAAGTGAGGCTATCATTTCATACTCTCTTCTCAAGGTACACAACAAACCCTAACCCAGTTTTACATGAAAGAACACTGCTAGTGTGAAAGAACACATGCTACAAGCTAGAACAATTTAATGTTCAGTAATAGTGAAAAGATTTATTGGTATGTGAGCCATCAGACCCATCTTCTTAAGCCTCAGGGCAACTCCATCTATGTCTCCCAGGTCTGACCTAAGGTTAGACCATCTCACAGTTGTCAGTACTAGGGAAATACTTGGAAAGAGGGGAAACTGAGGATTTATCACTTAGTATATTATCCATGCTTGGGCAATGAGGGCAAAGTTTCTTTTTTTCAACTATCTTTTCCTCTCGTACAAAATGCAGTGAATCATGGCGTGGACAGTGTCGATGCTGTGCTCAGATCCCCCTTAGATGTCCTGCATCCTTCCTCCACCTGCTGTCAGTGATGGCTGCTAAAGGTTCATAGCTCCTCTGTTCTCTAGAGAATTTCCCTTGGCTGAGCAGGGACCACGCTGCCAGGGGAAGTACATGCATGCCCACCCTGCTCTCTTGTCTCAATTTGGGATCGAAGTTGCGGTTCAATTGTCCCTCCAAAGCCCCTTGTTGGATCAAGCTAAAGCCAGACTTCAATCAGACCACTTCTTCGCTCAGCGCCTCTTGTCGGCCCAGCCAGCTTCCCTTGCTCTCTCTCCCCAAGGACAGGCCTTTAACAAATCACGTACACCGGAAGCCCCATCCCAGGCTCTTCCACTTCTAGAACTATTGACCTAGGACAGTTGTGGATAAAGTGAGGAATCCTATAGAACAACCTGGAAAAGCAGGATTTATAAAGAACCTAATCAACAGTGAAATTTATGAGAAAATAGAGGTGTCGTATTAAGAAATGGAATTATTTATGTTTTCAAACTCTCATTAATCAATATTAAATTCTATTAAATACACATTAATCTTTGGACTTTTAAACTAAACATTGAACTTCCAAAATTAAATTCAAATAGTTATATTAAATACATACACATGTGTGCATACATGCACACACACACAGAGGAATCATGAGGATTTAGAATATTCCAAAACTATTTCTTTTTTCCTCTTTTTCTTATGTTAAAAAATGTCAATAACCAGAATGCTGGCTACCTCTGTAAGGCTAGTCCCTGCAGTGGCAGACCAAAAGAGGCTGAATCTTTTTCAGCACAATTTTGCCCTTCAAAGAATTTTAAAGTACCCAATTATCTGGATTCTCATTACTTACAAAACCTTGTAGTTATGAAGAAATTATTTAAAAATCCACTTCATCTCCCTGTATCGCAAGAGTCCCTCTAAGTAAAAAGAGAAGCTGTTTCTGTCAAAACTTTGGGTCTACTTAGGACTAATGGAGTTTCTTTGTTTCTTAAGAAAACCTTTTGCCCTCAGACCAGCTGCTAAAGTTGAATACCACAAATTATTCTTTCAAAGCGATCCCGAAAAAACCATATGCTGGAATCTAAATTTCTTAAACTTTACACACAAGATCAGAGCTCCACATCTTAATAGCCATATAACTCTATAAAGAATTATCCCTGATTTCTCTGATAGATTATCACGGCAGAAGGAACAAAAAAAAAGGCTTCATGAAAGCATTCCACCTGTATTGCTGGCAGATGACTTATAAATGTCACACAGACACGGGCCTACTACTGGCTCGTAGAAGCAGCATTAAATAAATGGCTAGACATCTGCTGGTAAACACACAGCAAACAAAAAATGCGATCCCGAGCCAAACATGTGCGCAGTGCGGGCCCCATCTCTGCTCATAAACCAAGCAATGTGTTCTGCTAATCATTAGCAGAGTTATTGATTTTAGATGTGTATCACACAGCTATAATTTTGTCAGAGAGTAGACCACATAAGTTGTTCTTTTTCTGGTTGTTTCATTTTGTCTTATTCCAAGAGTCCGTAAATTGACGACCAGGACAAAAATTATAATTGACATCATCTGTGGGAAATATTTCATAAAACAACAGGCCCAGATGTAGGATTAAAGCCATGTGGTAGTAAAATACCCCACTGAAAAAGGGCCAGGTTCCATGATTTCTTACGAAAACAGATGTGCTCTTTCTCCCTCTGCTTGTTTTTCAATTTTTTTTTTTTTTTTACTCCAAATAATTCCTCCCCCCAACATTTTCTTTTTTTCTCTCTCTCTTCACGATTGCACTGGAAAGAGTTCATAAATGGATTACAGATGCAGGCTTGTACTTCAGAATCCTAACTGTCACAATCTCTGAAATAAAATAAATAAAACATTTGGAAAGATTATATTGAACTGCAGTAAAGATAATGAAGATTATGCAGACATATCTGCTTGGCATTTATCTAGACTCCTCGGGCATGACCGTATGATCTCCTGGATAATGCAAGCCGGGGACCAGGGAGGAGAAAGTAATTCAACATGTGTCTAAGACACAGCAAAAAGGGATGACTCCTTCTGAAAGCCCCCTGTTCTGAAAGGAAAGTTTTTATCTTTGGAGTTTAGACAAGCTGGTGGACGGCTTCTCCTGTACTTTCTGTCTTCCTTTAGGTGAGTTTTCCAAATAAAGACCGGGCACAGGAAAATAAGAGCCCAACATATCTCGGCCTCCACTGGTTCCAGTTTCTTTTAGCTCCAATATTTCCTTACAATTTCCCCTTTGAAAATGTTGGGAACTTCAAGAAAACTATCCTAGGGCACAAACACAGGCTATATTGTTTGACGACTAATCTGAAAGTGCTGTGAAGAACTGCACACAACCACGTATTTGCCAAAGCTCTCAGTGTCATGTGGAATCCATTGCAGTATTACTGATTACAACTAATTAATTCAGCATTTATGTTGTATCTCAGCCTCAACCTCCAGTAATGTGCCAAGATGGCTCAGTGTTAGGAGACTATAATAAAATGTAACAGAAATTAAATTTCCATCATGTGTCACTGTTAAATTTTTAACAGAATATCTACACTTTCCAACTCTCCCTTTTTGGGCCCCTTAGATAACTGCAATAAACGGTACATAAATTTGTTTAGAACCCAGAGGAAACTGACTCCAATTTCTTTGCATTGTGTCTTCAGTCTGTCTTCTCGGGATTGAATGGGGACTAGAATTCAAAGCACCAGCAGGACTCCAGGAGACCCGAGCTGAGCTGAGAAATAATTCAAGATCATTTGATGTTCCCAGTTCAGCATTGTCCCTTTTGCCAGTTCCTCAGATGCCTGGTGCAGGGCTGAACACCTCTTTGTTCCCACGAGAGTCCACTAAAGCAGAAATCATTAGAATAGAATGAGAGTAAGGGGCAACAGGAAAAAGCAAAAACTATGATTCCTTCCCATGCACCAAAGGCAAATCGGAATATTTTTATGTCTTTATGACTTTTTATTTTATTATTACCGAGGAAAAATCTGAAAAAATAAATGACTAATCCATTTCAAAGTAAGTTTAGTGCATTGCCCATGGAGTGGCTAGAGGGGAGAGAATCAATGGAAAAACCAAAGCAAGTGCATTACAAATGCAATTTATTGACCATTGTCACATAACTGGCAACATGATGGATGCTTTTATATACCAGCAGTCTCCGGGTTATACATGAGATATGTTCCTGAGAACATCTTTAGGTCAGATTTGTAACTCAGATCCCTAAAGAACAGCACATATATGGTAATAATAATAACAACAATAACAATACTATAATGGCTCATATGTGGTAACAACAATACAATGTACTGCTGTAATAATAATAATAATACCCCTGCAGTATAATACGTTACAAAAACTATTGTGCTTTTTCTTTTAATTCATACAAACAGAACACAAAAACAAACTCATGTGAAAAGTTTAGACAGGAGATAGGGGAAATTTCAAAACAGAATATTAAAAGTTACCACTCACCTAATGTTGCATCAACACTAGACTAATAGGAATGACATCCTTATTTGGATCTTCTAACCAAATCAATAATAACCTTTCCATTTCAGTAATTAATCCACTGCACTGCTTAGTAATAATTGATGATTTCATTGGAACACTGTCTTAATTTGAAACAGCCGGTCTGACGGACACCCAAACCCTATCCTGATCAGTTTGACTCCAGATCCACACTCTTACCTTCTACACTATACTCCTTCTCAGCTTTGGCTTCAGGTGTTTCTGTTAGAGCAGGACATTATGACACTAAATTATTCAGAAACCTCAAACTATATCTATATGCAGTAATGACTGTATACAGTAGTGCTTGGATCCTAACGTTTTTGGTGAAAGGTTGTGGATCACCTCTGAGTTTGTGTTGAGGGGGAATTTATTAATTTTTAAGTTTCATTGTGGTATAACATGTATAAAGAAAAATATACCATTATAACTATTTTTAAGTTTACAATTTAGTGGTGGTTGTTGTGCAACCATCATCATTATTTCTAAAATTTTTCCATCATCCAAACAGAAACTCTATCCTATTAAACAATAACTTCCCATTCCTGATTCCCTTCAGCCCCTGGTAATCTCTAATATACTTTACATCTCTATTATTTTGCATATCATAAATATTTTATATAAGTAGAATCTTAGATGATTTATTTCACTCAGAATAATATCTTTAAGGCTTATCTATGTTGTGGCATATATTATAATCTCATTCCTTCTTGTAGCTGAATAATATTCCATTGTATGTATATACCACATTTTGTTTGCCCATTCATCTATCAATAAACACTGAGTTGTTACTACCTTTTGACTATTACAAATAATGCTGATATGAACATTAGTATACAAGTATCTGTTTTGGTCTCCGTTTTTAATTCTTGCATTTACCTAGGTGTGAAATTGCTAGATTGTGTGGTAAATTTTATATTTAACTTTTTAAGGAACTACCAAACTTCTTTCTACAGCAGCTGCACAATTTTACCTTCCCATTATTGTCAGCACTTATCATTTTTCATTATTATTACTATTATTATTATTATTACCATCCTAGTAGGTACAAAGTAGTATTTTCATGTGATTTTGATTTGCATTTCCCTAATGAATAGCATTATTTCATCTGCTTGTTGGTCATTATATCTCTTCTTTGGAGAAATGTCTATTCCAACATTTTGCCCATTTTTTAATTGGGTTATTTATCTCTTTGTTGTTGAGTTGTTGTAGTTATTTTTATATTCTGGCTATTAAACCTCTTTCAGCTATATGATTACAAATATTTTCTCCTTTTCTTTAGGTTGAATTTTTACTTTCTAAATAATATTTTTTGATGCTCAGAAATTTTTAATTTTGATGAAATTCAATTTATCATTTTTTCCCTTTTATTCATGCTTTTGGGATCCTAGGTAACAATCTATTGCCAAGCACAAAGTTATAAAGATGCCCCCCCATGTTTTCTTTTAAGAATTTTATGATTTTAGCTTTTATATATAAGTTGTTGATCCATTTTGAATTAAGTTTTCCATAAATTGTGAATTGAGAGTCTAAGTTCATTCTTTGGCAAGTGAATATCCAGTTGTCCCAGCACCATTTGTTGGTGAAGTACATTTTGATACAGGTCCCAAAGCAGGGTACAAGGATCAAAGTTAGAGGGCCAAGGATTAAACTTATCTCTCTGTGGAGTTCTTTATCCACCAAGTGGGCTGTACTAACAGATGCACATTTGATATAATAACTATTTGATTCAATAACTATTCTATCCAAACACCCAGTTTTATTTATTTTCTCCACTAAAGAGCAATGGAGAGCTTTGAAGTTACATAACTACAGCAACAAAGTGTTTCTATAATCACAAATGCTTGATTATTAGATGGTTAAAATTGGGGTAAAACACCTATAAGGAGAGAAACTAACCTGTTATTGATCATGTGGGCATGTGGCCACCTATGTGAGCTCACCAGCTAAGATCTTAGTAGCAGAGCAGAAGAAAAAAGGGAGAAATTCTGTGGCATGGGGAGTGGGAGCTCTGAGAGGGAAAGCCCTCCCAGTTGTCAGTGGGCTCCAATTATGAGCTTATAAGAAAAGCATGCAAAACTGGGCTTGCCTTGAACTGGTGGAAAGTTGGTCTGATCAGTAACAAAAGATGCATGAGGTAAGCAGACAGGTGAGCACACAAGCCACTGAGTTGCTAATAATCCACCAGTTTAGTAGGGGAATTAGAGTCTTGAGTGGGTAGAGGAATAGAGGGCTTTCATTCTACCTGACAGGGAGATGAACAGAGAGGCCATAGCTCAGTGAAATCATTCACATCATTTCCAGTTTAGAATCAAAGATTCAAATCAAGAAACTGAGACAGGAACCGATACAGACTGAAAAAAATGGTCTCTAGGGATCATTCTAGGCACATGGGCTATTAGATCTTGAATAGAAAGACTCAATCATATTTTGTGGTGGGGATTAGTCTTCCCTACAACTGGCTCAGAGTCATGGGCACTTGAGCCTGAACATGAGGAGTAGTAGACCTTACAGCCATGCTGAGCTGACACATCAGGAGACAGAAGAGAGTACAGCCCTGCTGGAAGAAAGGTCAGAAACGCCTTGCTCCCAGTTGCCACAGAAACTCCTTATCCCATCCCTCCATGGAAATGGTGATCAGTTAAATCTTTTATTTATGAAGCCAGTCTGACATAATATTTATAAATTTTGTTTTCCTAGAGTTAGAGATTTCAAAAATCACATAACAGAAGTGCAAAAACAGAACCAAGAATTGAACTACTATAGAATTTGATGGCAATTTACTTCAGGAGACAGTACCATAGAAAGGATAATTTCAAATTCAATCTGTGGTCTCACAGTCCTACAGAGTCACGTGGTTATGTCACCCTACAGCAAAAAATAGTTTGAAACAACAGCAAGAGTCAAAAACTACCATGATGTAACTTGATTACACAAAGATGAGTCTGAAACCCTAGGATATGTTTGTCCAATCCACTCTTTATCTGAAACAAGGCAGCAACTGCTCCAGGAAAAAATTAAAAGTGTTAGGAATACAAAGAAGAGTTGAGACCATTGACAAAAAGAGAAAGCCTTTCAGGACAAAAAATCTAGGCTAATGTCTTTGGATTTTCCATTCCTGGTATTTACTTAGATTGAACCCTCCTTGAAGTTTTCTTGTCAGGTTTAGATTTTCATCAAGTCCTTGCTATGCTTGGGGGGCTGCACTTGGTGAGGCAAGCTGATGAAATACATAGATGTTTCATCTAACAGCCACTGGAACAAATTGTCTTAAATACCCTTTGTATGTTAGTGGTGCTTCATTCATCCAAGCAACACAGTCCCTTATTTAATAAGCAAATGGCAGAGAAAATAAACATGTGAAATAGGCAGGGCTTCTTTGGTGTTCTCTATTTCAAAATGTGATGGGAAGTAACTTCAGAAGAAATATTTTTATTTTCTTTGCACCAATGGCTAAAACAATAAATATGGCTGGGAGAATTGTTGAGCCCTGAATAACTGTTTCTTTACACCAGGCTCCCTTGTGCATACACCCTGTAGAGTAAGGCAAGACTTATTTTCTTGAAATGCTGTTTTCATCTCATTTACTTCCCAATTCAAAACTCTTAATTACCTCTTGATGGGTCACTGGAAAATGCCATTGAATAATACTTTTTTAATCTTATAAGAAATCTTAATATATATAAAATCCAATTTCCCTTCCCTTTGACATAAAGCTGAAACTAATGTCCAGAGAAATGGAAGGGAATTTCTGCAGGTCACACAGTCAGTGAGGGATCCAGGCCTAAAACTGCTTTTGTCTTCCAATCTCATGCTTTTCATGGAATTGGATCACTGCAGGCTATGCAGAACTCCACTACATGCCTCTGTGTCCCTTTTCAGCCTCATAGTCAGTGCTTTCTCCTCTAATTTGTCCTTGCAATTCTCCAAACACCCCATGGACCTGAAATATTATTCTTCTTCTTTCTCTAGTCGAACATCTTCCCACGTAAAGATAAGCCTACATTTCCTAGAAATTCTTCCTGAGCAACTCCAATCCCAGGAACAATTTATATTAGTTACACTCAATTGTCATGTTTCACTATTTACTTGTATCTGCATTTAAAAATTTATCATAAACATAAGACCTGTAAGCTTTCAGAAATAATAACGTATTCCCTTAGGTAACTCTGTTTACTAATCACTCCATTATATTATTTAAAAATTTAGAACACATTTATGTTTGTCAAATGACACAAATTAATGGATACTATTGTGCATTTCCTCTACTGCATATACATAAGAAGTCTCAAAATTCCATAAAATGAAAAGTTTTAACATCAAAAATACCACTCCATCTTTTAAGAGAATGTTAAGATGATTATAGATTAGCTGTAGAACGTTTTCTTTGTAAAAGTTGAGACAGACATAAACAAGGGGTGCCTTTAAGAGAAAGGCTCTGAGACAGAAAGGTTAAGAGACTCAGCCAATTTGATGGGTTGCATAACTGGAAATAGAAATCGAAGGCTCTTGGGTCTTTCTGCTCTGTTTTTCCCAACCTTCCAAAGTGACTTTCTTAAGTCCTTCCTTTACAGAATCAGGATCACAGTATCCTTTTAAAACCCAGTGGGTATGTGGCAACCAGATCACCTTCATTATATGTTCTGCTAATGCCTCACCAGTGTCCTCTATTTGAACTGAGGTTGTGCACACAGACGGATTCCACAGATGGGGATTTCACCAGTTTTACTGATTTGGCCAAAGTTCTTAGCACCAGTCTTGTGTTTTAATATGGCACAATGATTCAGTTCCCATAGTAACAAAAGATGAAAATCCCATCATTACTACCTAAGATGAAAATCAGCTGTACACATAGTCCATATTTTCAGCAGACCATTTAGGTGAACTAGAGCCAATGTACACATTAAAATCTCCTTATAAGTTGCCTATCACCTTATTCAAGCAAAGTGGCTTCATCTCAGGGGAAAAAAAAGATAATGGATTTTGCAGAAGAATATGAAATGTTGGTGACAGAATGTACTCTACAGAAGCAAGAACTAGGGAAATGACAAGTCTATAAAATGATTTTTTAAATGAGTCTGATCAAAAGAAGGAAAAATAGAGCATTTTTTCTTCATCAAGAAAATGGAATAATATATAAGGGAATTTATTAGATATCTGGAGAGGTTAAAAAAGGTAAAATATTCATCTCTTTAATGGATAAGAAGTATATTTATATCTACATCATCTAACTCTACATCTATATTGATAACTATATATTTATCTGTCTAGATACAAAACTTATAGCTACTTCATTAAGGCTGACTTGAACAAGGCTGCTCCAAGGTTTAAATGGAAATGGATTAATAAGGTATCTCCCATGACCCACGTGATCTTCACAGTATTAACTTTGTCAGCCATCACATGGGAACCAACTGAACTTAGAAGAAAAAGGCCGAGGCATGTTATACAGTGATAGATTTATTGGGGATATTAACTAATATGCTTTTCCTCACTTCCTTTCTGCGTGGGGCCAACGTCAACTTGAACTGCTAGACATTTCCATCAATTGCCCCAAAAAGAATCAAAGAAAAAAATCATCAATTTCATAGTAATTCAATCAAATTCTCAGCAGGAAAAAAAATTTTTTTTGAAGAGAGTTTTACTAAGATGCTAATTATAGAGGTCTGTATATGGTTAAGGAAACCAACAAGGGACATGAAAGCCTGAGGAACATAGACCTCTGGGTAAGTCATATGAACCCTAAGCTTGTTATTCCCCTAAGCAAGAGTAGTGAGTGGGGTTACTGATACCTAGAATGTGCTGTGGCCACAGGCAGAGGAATGGAGTCACTGCTGCAACTGAGGCATGGCAGGGAAGGAGCAAGACAAATAATTACCCTAACATCTTTCTCCTTTAACTCCCAGTATTTTGCAGATGCATTACATGGCTGAACTCAATGGGAAACTAGAGGATGTGGAAGCACAGGTGTTGTTATTTGTAGAGGACAACTTTCTGGGGCAAAGATTAACACAGATTATTTTTCAGGAGGGGCAAATGGAGAATAAACAACACACTGGATTTTAAGCTCAGCAACTTCTAAAAAGGCAATTCAGGCTTCACTTTCTGGGAAAAGGGAGTAGATGTACTTTTCCCTATTCCAAAGTTCAATTTTAAAGCCTGAAAGTGATAGAACAGATAATAGATAGATAATGATAGAAAGATGAAAGATCTATATACATAATAGACTCTGAAAGGTGGTGAGAAGAAGGTAAACAAACTATCTAGGGAACTCGAGACAAAAGAAATGACATAATGATGAGTTCCTTAGGTCTTTGTTTTGTTTTGCTTTCTATCGAATTTCGAAATGATAAAGCCGGCAACCCAGAAATGCAGATCCCGTGCAGACAGAAAGAAAGCAAAACAAACTCTGCTCTCTCTAACCAAAGGAAGGGGCAGCCTATTGTGACCCCCAAAAAAAGACTTTTAGAGAATAACTAGTCTACTTCAGCTAAACACCACAAAACAAAACTATGGCGCCATCTACACCCATGCCAGTAAAAACTCAATGGTAACCTGAGATACCCAACTTCACCAGCCTATAGCAAGGGACCTCAAAATTCCTGCTGGATGGTCAGAAAAGACTGAGTAGAGAGCCAAAACATTCATCCCTGTGAAGTGATTACAAGCTTCCTCTTTTTCCTCGGTGTCAATGAAGATCAAATGTGGAGACAGAAATTTCATTCTTACCTGAAAGTAAAAGGTGCCCCTCTGTCTCCTTGGTGTGAGCAAAGGCCTAGTGAAGAGTCACGATTTTCACCTGTTCCTATCGCTAAGCAGTCCATCCTTACACCATGGTGTTAATGGAGGCCACGGGGAGAGCAGTAATGATGCACTTCTACACCCCGCAGCCAGGAAGCTATTAGTGAAGGCCTAACAGGAAGCTGAAATTCCCATCCCCACTCAGCAATAATGATGGGTTCCCCCACTCAATTATCTATCAGTGGAAATAGTTAGAATCTGGTCTTCTACCTCCACCTGGCACTAATAAAGTGGTTTTCCACCTTCCTCTACAAAAGTGGTATCAGAGGAAGCCAGTTAAAACAAAAGGTTTAAATAATATCTGCGTCTCATAACAATGTCTTGATTTCTCTTCCATTCTTAAAGGATATTTTCACTTGGAATAAGGTTATGGGTTGACAGTTGTTTTCTTTCGGTATTCAAAAAAGGGTGTACCACTTCCTTCTAGACTTCATGTTTTTGTTGAAGGGAGCTGATTATCATCCCAAAAGACACACTCCAGAACACTGTAATTCTGAATGTTAAAATCCTAAAAGATCAAAATCTCAAAAATAAAATTCTGGAAAAAATTTTCTAGATGTTTTTGATTATTTTTACATTTTAAAAAGGATATTTATTTGAGAAATATATAAAAACACAACAGAACACTTTATAGGCCATTTTACACAATGAATTAGGCAATAATAATCTACATATTTTTGCAAGAATAAACACTCAGATATACCAATGACAGTTACAGGAGTATAACAAGCAGTAGAAGATAAATTGCATTTATAAAGAAATAGCTTATATAACTGCAGTATTGTGAACTACCATGATGGACAACCTAAGTCTTTTGATGAGATCAATCAAAAACCCTGATGGGTTACCACCACATATGCATTTGCCCAAAGAGCCGAGATCTCGAGACATTTTATCTTTCACAAAGGTAGAGGTACAAAAAGAACATCTCTACATTTATTGAGGAAATTTCAGCACTTTTACATGTATGCACAATGCTCACACACAAAGTCAGTGTTGTGATAATGCACCTTTTTAGGGTCAACTTTGCAAAAAATGCCTAAAATGAATCGTAACTCTCTAAAAGTCTTTAGACAATTTATACCTCCAGTATTGGAAATAATGAGAACATGAAATATATAGCATATTAAATGTAAAAAAATAATGGTGACAATTTATGATAAAATAATGAAGAAATTTTTTTTAGAAATCTAAAACTGAAATTTGACACAAAAGAGGGTATTACAGGATAGAGTATGAGCAATTGCACAGAGTTAGTCCATAAAGACTGGCCAACTTTCACAATCATTAACTATATTTTGAAGTCTTACACAATAATAAATAGCTGCTTTTTTTTTTCTTTTAGAGCATGACTTTCCTAGAAGAATACATTCACATTCATTTTCTACGTGGCACTGCTTTTTTTGAAATTCTTCTATGATTCAATATATGTGGACATGATTATTCCCTCTGACATTTTTCCATCTTCTGTGCCATGCTTCTATGTTGTTTTGGGTACGTGACACTTGTACATAGACCACAGATTTGGTGGAAACAGTACTGGTGATAGAACAGCAACAGTGTTGCATAAGTGTCATCTTATCTTTCCACACACATAATTATTTTTGAACCGTGAGTGACTTCACTGACTTCAAACAAATGTAGCTTTAATTTTTTAAAAGCTCCTGGAATGTCATGAGCTGTAAGGAATGCCAAAGCAGGCAAAGGACACATGTTTAAACTAAAGTTTTTGCCATTGCTTTATGGTATGGCCAATCCACTCATCTGAATTTTCTGCTAAATGTATTAGGCTGAATGGGGGAAAAATCATTGGAGACTCCTTTAAACTAACTTTAAAAGCCTTGATCACACCTAATCCCAAATCTGTCATTATGGTTTGGAGATTCAATTGAAATTTGTTTTCTTCTGCAAAGTCCACCAAATCTTCTAATAAGCATTTATAAGGTATTTCTCTTTTTCCAGTCATCAATACATAACTGAGCCAAGAAGTTCTAGAATTTTCAGATCCAACAGGGATTTGAAGTATATATAGTTGATAAAAACCAGGGGGACAGTTTTGAAAGTGCTATTCATTAGCCAAAGGGAAGTATGTGCTAGCTTTTATTTAGTGGTAAATATAAGAAGTCTATTTTCTTAGACAGTAGAATCCTTAATCAAGAATGGGTCACCATTTAATGTGTTTTGAAACACTGGAGGAACCACCACATCAGCAAGTGTCTTTGGTTCAGAAAGTCTCTGAGCTTGTCAAATTCCTTTTATTTTCTAATGAAGGGTGGTTTTTGAAGGCAAGCATGGCATTGTGTGTGAAGGAGCAGAAGTCATACCCCATTGAATAATTGGACAGAGGAGATTTCTCGTATTTTTCATCTGCATTTTCATTTATTTTTTGATCTTTGAAATACTCAAGTGTACTTGTATTTGGAGAGTGGCTGTGGTCTACAGATTTTGTAAGGATATGCTGTCCTTTGAAAGTATGGTTACTGTTTGGCTGTTGCAATTAAGTGATTTTCTGCTTTTGCAGCACCAATAATGATTAACTTATAAACTTTTATTTTTCACCATTAAGTGGCCTTGTTCACTTATCACAGCTTTTTTGAAAGCGAACAATTTCACAGATCTCTTCCACCGTGTTGTAAGGAATACAGTAAGAAAGAATGATATTCAGCTTCCCCAGTGCCAAATGAATATTAGTCAGGGTTCTCCAGAGACACAGAGCTATAGGATATACATACAGATATATTAGGAAAATTGGCTCACATGATTAGGATAGCTGATAAGTCTCATGACAGGCCATTTGCAAGCTGGAGACCCTGGGGTGCTGCATCTTGGTCCAAGTCTGAAGACCTCAGAACCAGGGGAGATGATGATGTAACTCAGCCTGAGACCAAATGCCTCAGGACCTGGGGGACCATTTCTGTAAGTTCTAGAGTCCAAAGGTTGGCAAGCCTGGAGTTATGATGTCCAAGGCAGCAGAAGAAAAATCTGCCCTAGTTCTCAAACCAGTTTGTTTTCTCTTCGAGCCACCAGTCAATTGAATTGTGCCCACCAACACTGAGGGCAGATCTTCCCCACTTAGTCCACTCAGAATTACACACTAATCTCCGCTGGAAACACCCTCACAGACATGCCCAGAATAATGCTTTACCATTTTTCTAGGTATTTTTTAATCCAGTCAAGCTGACACCTAAAATTAAGTCCACCCCCTGTCAACTCAGCACCCATATGCATCCCCTTAAACCATACTTAGTTTCCATAAATGAAGACATTAACAAGGTCACAGTTCCGCTTAACATGATGCAACTATCCTATGATTGTGATTTTCAAGATTTTAGATGTTGGGGATTTTAGACTTCAGGGGTTTTAATCTTTTGGGATTTCAGCATTTGAGATTATGGGGTTTGGGATTGTATAATACCTTTCGGGATTATGAACCCAACCCTTTGCTGAGAAATCTACTTTCGTTTGAATTGTTTTTATCTCATAAGTAAGACATCATTTCTTACTGCTTTGAAACATTTTGGGGGTTTGTTGTTGCTGTTTTTGTTGTTGGTTTGGGTTTTTGTCTTTAGTTTTCAGAAGTTTGACTATGATATGATTTGGTAAGAATTTCTTTGTGATTATCCTTTTTGGGGTAGACTCAGCATCTTTATCTGTAGGTTTATGTCTTTTTCCAAATTTGAGGAATTTCCAGCCATTATTTCTTCAAGTACTTTTTCAATCATACCCTCTCTTTCCTCTCATTCTGGGACTCCCATGAGGTGCCTGACAATCTCTTGTTTGGTTGTTTTTTTTTTTTTCCTTTTATTTCTTGTCCATTTTTTCTGTGTTCAGATTTGTTAATTTTCTATTCCATCTTCCATTTCAATGATTCTTTTCTGTGTTGCCTCCATTCTGCTGTTGAGCCCATCCACTGAGTCTTTTATTTCAGATTTTTTATCGTTCAATTTTAAAATTTCCATTTGGCTCTTTTTTACTAAACAATCCAGCAATTTACTCCTGTACATATGTGCCAAAGAAATAAGGTACATGTTCATAAGAAAAACTTGTACATTAACATTTATAGCTGCTTGTCTATAGTAGGCAAAAATCAGAAACAAGTCAGATGTCCTTCTATGGATTAATGGTTAAATAAATTGTGGTACAACCTTACCATCAATAATAATAAGAACCATTGATAAAACACAGTAACATAGATGACTCCAAAAAATCATGTTGAATAAAAAAAGCCAATCCCCAAAGTTCATATATTGCATTATTACATTTACATAACATTTTTGAATGTCAAAATTATAGAAATGGAGAAAGATTAGTGGTTTATAGAGGTTAAGAAAGAGATGGGGATGGATGCAAAAAGTAAGCTGATTTGTTTATTAAAGGGCAATAGGAGAACTCCTTGTGTTGACGAAAATGTTTTATATGTTAACTCTGTCAACACAGATACCATGATCAAAATATTATGCTATAGTTTTGCAAGATGCCACCTTTGGGAGAAACTAAGTAAAGAGTACATGGATTCTCTTGGTATTATTTCTTACAACTGCTTGGGAATCTACAACTATTTCAAATAAAAAGTTTAAATTAGAAAACATACTTTGGATCTGGGAAGCATATATACAGTGATTTGAGCACTTTTTTTGTCTTTTCCTCTACCCCAAGCCTGGAGGAACATATCTGCCAGGAAGGAGGGAATGGTTAAAGTGAAGGTATAAGGATCAAATAAATGAATTTCTAAAATGACGACCCATGTTCTACCCTTATGCTGCTAAGACCTGTGGCAGTAGGTCTAATGATAGATCTCAGGATGAAAATTAGAGATTTTAGACTAAAGGATAACTGTAACTGCCTCATTGTTGGTGGGCCCATGAAATACTCCCTGCTGAGCCAGACATGAAAAAAGTAGAGGTGGCTGCATTGGGCGCTGAGGCATAACAGGGCCTGAGGGTAACTGCATGCTCCCCATCAGGGTGGTGCAGAAATGATCCAAATGTCTTCTCACATGGCTAAGAGTTGGATGGAAGATGAACTACCTCCCTTAGACCGATATGGACATACACATCACAACAGACACCAGTGTGAAGAGGTGACCATCCTTTAGAACCAAATCTCATCTCCTAAGGGCCAGGTACATCCTTTTTATGCTTACAAATCACCCGGGACCATCTCTTAGGGTGTACAAGAGAAAAGAAAATTCTGAAATAATGAGAACACACAGTAGGAATTAAGAAATGTAAATTGTATTATTCCATCAAGCAGAATAGGATATTAAGGCAAAACCATAGTTAATTATAGCAATATAAAGATAGCAAATTTTGAAATTTAAACATTATTACCCTCCACAGACAAAAAAGAAGGGAGGGAGGGAGAGAGAGAGAGAGAAGGAATATATATTGAGAGTTTACTTTATATAAAATATTGCCTCTAGTCTGACGCATTCAATTCTCATATCAACCCCTTGTTATCCAAATTTTACAAATGAATAAATTGAGATTCAGAGAGGTTAACAAATATTTTTCTGAAATCGTACCGGTGGAGTGGGGATTCAAACACAGGTCATTTATCTTTGAGTTATATGTTCCTCCACAAAGAACTGGAATACAAAAATCCCAGGGGGTGGATCGGATGAATGTTGAAGCCACAGAACTCACATATATTTTAGACACTGGAACAATTGTGAAGGGGAGAAAAGCTTAGGAATGAAAAGTAGTATCTTCTCCTACAAAGATGAAGGAGTTTTTGTTTTTGTTTCTTAAGAAGCCAAATTATTAAGGCAGAAAAAGATTTCTAATACAACTAGAACCCACATTATAGGAAAAACAATTGTTTTTAATTCTAGTCCTTCATGGAATTGCATAGTCTAAAGAATAAAACTGCCATTTATCACTGCAAAGGGGTGAAGGAGAAATGTAACGGAGTGGCTATCACTTGAACCATCCTAACTGATGATTTATGCACTGGAGGGTCAAGACCTCTGGACCATTCCAGACACAGTGAAGGCTATCAGAAACTGATAATGAATATGACCACTCTGGAAACACAACATAGCCTAGCCACACAAGTAGACAGACATAGTGACCACTCCAATCTACCTACCCACAGATAGATCTTTACAGACCGACTTTCATGGTTTGCAGAGTTGGTGGTGAGAAGGTGTCTACTCCTTGTTTGTCTCTATCCTCACTGGATTTCCTAACCTCCATGTATCATGAATCTCCATGTTCCAAACCTATGCTTTGAAAGCCATGGCCAAAGAAGATATTAGATGGCCTCCTTGTTTCTAATCAGCCATCCCTTCTAAATCCATCAGCCCTCTTTTGAGCAAATTTCACATAACTTTAAGTGGCACAGAAACCAAAGAAAGCTTTTCCACTGTCCTGCCACCATGGGGAAAGTGTTTCAGATCTTCTCTCTGTCTAGATTCCCCCTGCCATGATCTTTGCTCTGCTGTGGCTATGCCATGGCAGTATGGACGACTCTTCAAGATCTTCTTCACCAGGATTTCCAGATGGGAAACAGGGAACAAAAAGATGTATGTTGGCTTAATAAATCTCTGGCACCACATTAAGTTTCCGCTCTGGTAGAGAACAGGATGTGAAGCCCCTTTTGCAGGTGTACATTCTCAAATTCCTCTCCCAACTACGATACCCTCCCCTCTTCCCAGGAAGGGCTTTTCTTTTTCTTCTTGTTTCAGTGGCAGAAAAGGATTATTTCAAAGGCATAGTTAATTATGGACATCTGGAATTATTATTAACAACATTTTCTTTTAAAGATATTATCTCTGCAATCAGCTTCAGGATTTGCTAAGGGTCAAACCTTTATCATTAATGTTCTTTCTTTTTTCACTTTTGCTATTTTGATCTTAATCTCCTCCAAGAAAATGAATCAATACAATGCAAATTAATATTTTAAAACACTAGTCTACTATTTACTTACAAAAGTTGCATATTCCTTCAAGTCCATCACAAGGGCAGAAATTTGGTAGAATCTGTATATTCCATCTAAAATGTGTCTCTGCCAACTACCTATTAATCTCTCTTGAATTTTATTATTGAACTTATTTTAATTATTTTAAGTTAAAAGAAAGAAGTCATTGAATGTATTTGAAACAAAACATGAATCAATAAGTAAAATGGATGTATTTATGAATGAATGGTTAATGGAATGTGGGCAATGGTCAGCTCTTTCCAGTAAGCATATGTAATCCCAAAGAAGAAACAAGTTACTCCTGTCAGAGAAGACATCATTGTAATCCAAATACTGATGTGATTAAAAGATTCCCAAACCCTAGCTAATGTCCAAATTTCCAATCAGCAATGTATATACATGCCAAGCCCCCCCCCAGAATTTCCCACCATAACTCATTCTAATGATAATACTAGAGATCAATCTGGGAGTAGGGGGTTCCATTTATGGAGCTATGCTCTATTTCTAGGGTGATTCCTTTAAAGGCCTCTCTTATTTGCTTTGGTGGAATGCAGTGAGAAAATGCTATTCATGCACAAACACTGACCTCTTTGGGACTTTTTATGACTCTTCCTCTCCCGCTCCCTTCTCCAGCAAATGGATAGGAGAGGAAGGAGAAGGAGATTGGAGAACAAGGGTTAAAGATAAAAGTGGAGATGGCAATAGCAAGGCAGATTCAGCTGCTTCTTACTAAGATCCAGGGAACATGTCAACACCAATTACATGTGGGTCTCTTTAGAATATGAAATATGTAATGTTTCCCTCATTTCAGCTTTGGAACCAATTACAACTCTAGGGAATGTCCTATTTAATATCTTTTCACAGTAGGTAGGTACATATTTTAAAAGCAGAAAAAAATTATTATTGTATACTTTCATATACTCCTATTCTATTATTCCTCCCTCCAAGTCATTACCTTTTCCAACCCAAGAAGACCCCCAACCTATTCTTCTATAATCTTACTCTATGTTCCGAGTTGCCTTGGTGCACTTAATTTGGAGGTGATTTGTCATACATTCCTTAGAAGTCAAAATATTTGTGACGCTTGTGAATGTTGTCAGAGAAATCATCAGAAAAAGTTTAATTAAACAGTGTACTCTTTTGTGTGAGTAGCAATCATCTCAGTCTTAAATAAAGGTCTTACCAAAGAAGGGAAAGAGAAGAATTTGTAAATTGATGTCTTTATTTGGTTTTCTTTTTTTCTTTAATTTTTTTTTGGTGTCATTTTTCTTCAAATATTTTTTCCATCATATTCTCCCTCGTTTTGCTTTCTAGTAGTCGACCCCTCACCTGCAGTTTTGCTTTTCACAGTTTCAGTTACCCAAGGATCAACCACAGTTGTAAATATTAAACAGAAAATTCCAGAAATAAAAATCCATAAGTTTAAAATCATGTGCCTTTTTGAGTAGCGTGATGAAATCTCTCAGCATCCTGCTCAGTCCTGCTCTGGACATGAATCAACCCTTGTCCAGTGTATCCATGCTGTACATGCTACTCACCCATTAGTATATACAAGTTGACTATCTCTTATCTAAAATACTTGGCACCAGAGGAGTTTTAGGTATCTGATTTTTTCATATTTTAGGATATTTACATTTTACTTCCTAGTTAAGTAAGATTTTCCCTAATCTGAAAATCCAAAATGCTCCAATGATCACTTCCTTTGAGCATCATGTCTATGCTCAAAAATTTTGGATTTTGAAACATTTCAGATTTCGGATTTTCAGATTAGATATACTGAACCTGTGAAGGGTTTGTTACTATCCACAGTTTCAAGCCTCCGCAGATCTTGGAAACTATTTCCCAGAGTTAAGAGGGGACTACTGTAGTCATAACTGGAAGAGAAGAGAAAGAAATAATTACTATATATCACGTCTTATATGCTGACTCTTGGTATTCTCTCTTCTATGTTGTTTTGAGCACATTAATTTTTGTTATTTTAAAATCTTTGTCAGATAATGTTTATTTCTGGATCACTTCTGGATTTGTTTCTATTGTTTCTTTTTACTTTGGTTTCTGGTCATAAATTATGATTCATATGTTCGAAAATATAGAGGAAAAGGTGAATACTATGAAAACTAAGATGGAATATTTTACAAGAATATTATAATCTACAAAAATCAAGTTAAAATTATAAAACTAAATTATATAAGCTCTGAAAATAAAAAATCAATATAACAATAGATCAGGCATAGCTAACAACCCAGAAAATCTCCAATTGCTGCCTGGAAATTAAACAATATACTTCTAAATAATTTGTAAAACAAAGAAAAGCAAAATTAAAATATTTATACTGAAGGAAAATAAAATAGATATGTCAAACTCTATGGATATAGCAAATCCTGAAATGCAAATATTAGAGAGACACTTCAGTTTTAAGAAGCATGAACGTCAAAACAAATAAATAAAGAATCTCAGAAAACAAACTTCAAATGAAATAGAAAAGAATGATTAAAATAAGAGTGAAAATCTATAAAACACGTATAAATAAAACCAAATATCCATTACAGAAAAATCAACAAATCAAAAAGTTATTTCTCTGCAAAGACTAATAAAATTGATAACCCCTAATAAGACTAATTATGAGAGAGAGAGAGAGAAAGAGAATAAAAATTACTAAAATCAGAACTGAAAAGAGGGACAACAGTACAGATCTTACAGTGTTGCCAAAACATAATTGTAGGCATTAGAAATAATTTTATGATAATAGATTTGACAACTAAGATGAAGTAGGAAAATTCCTTGAAGAGGACAAATTACCAAAACTGACACAATAAAAAAGGGAAAACAACCTGGAATGTGCCTATAACTATTTAAGAAATAGAATTTGTTATCCTCAACCTAATATAAAGAAATTCCAGGCCCAGATGGACTTTCTGGTTAATTTGGCCAAATTTAAAGAAAGAAATAATATCAGCTTTTACAAATGCTTTCAAAGAAAAGAAAAACAGATAATATACCCCAACTCATTCTAAGAGGCCATTGTAATCTTGATACTAAAATATGGCAAAGACATTACAGAAATGGAAAACTGTAGATCAATCTCTCTTATAAACATTGATGGATAAAACCTGCATAAATACAAATATTAGTACACCAAATCAGTGTGTGTGTGTGTGTGTGTGTGTGTGTGTGCGCGCGTGTGTGTGTGTGTGATCATGATCGCATTGGAGCTAATATTCAGAAACCAAATGTAGTGTTAATATTCAGAAATTAAATAATTTTATTGCCCCATTAAGAGAAAAAGAGTGAAATTATTTTATCATTTCTGTGGATGCAGAAAAATCATTTGTAAAATTCAGCCATTCATTTATAAATTTAAGTAATTACTTAATATCTAGGAATAGAAGAAAATGTCCTTAATGTGATAAAAGATATTCACAGAAAGCCTATATTAAACATGAGTGAAATATTTAAAGCATCTTCTCTAAGTTAGAAGAATAATAAAGATTACCACTGTCACTATGATTTTCCACGCTGTATTATGCAGATTGCCAATGAAATAAGGCATTTGGTAGGATAGATAGATAGACAGATTTATAAAAGAAATGATTATACACATATACAATAAGAATCTAGTATAATCTATTATAATAATAAACAAATTTAGCAAAGTCAATGGATACAAGGTCATTATAAAAATTAATTTTATACCAACAAGAGCAAATAGAAAATGAATTTTTAAAAGACCTTTTGCAATAACACCAAAAATATTAAATTTCTGGGAATAAATCTAATGAAAGTTTAACATGAAATCTATGCTAATAGTTATAAAACTTTATTAAGAACAATTTTAAAGCATCTATATAAGTGAAGGAATATAGTCATAAATTGTGTGACTCAGTATCACTAGAAAATTCAGTTCTTTCCAAATTTATCTTCAAATTCAATGTAATCCAAATAAAAATCTGGATTTTATGGTGAAAATGAAAAAGTTGGTTATAAAATTCATATGGAAATAACAAATGATCTAAATAGTCAAGATGATACTCAGGAAGAACAAAGCTGAAGTATTTACACAATCAGATATCTATACTTATTATAAAGCTGTGGTAATTAGGACAGTGTGATAATTCCAACAATGATGTAAAAGAAGAATAACAGGAGAAAGAGTGAGAAGCTAGAAATAGATCTACATGTATATAGTCACTCAATTATGTCATCAAAAATGGCACTGTAGTGAGGTTGATAAAGAAAGACTTTTTAGTAAATAATGCTAAATCAATAGTCTATCCAATATGGGAAGCATAAGAATTGACTCCTACCTCACACCATACACAAAAATCAGTCAAGATTGATTATAGAAGTAAACATAAAAAGTAAAATAATATTTTAGAAGAAAATGTAGAAGAACTTATCAATGATTTTGGTATAAGCAAAATTTTTTAGAAATAGGATAATAAAGCACTAAACATAAAGGAAATTATTGATGAATTGGGTTCTATTTAAATAAATACTGTTTATTCACCAAAACAGAAGTGAGAGACCAAAAAGTAAAGGCTAGATATAAGAAGAAGATATTTTGATACACATGCTTTGTAAAAGGTTTAGATCCAGATTATATTAAATACTGCTACAAATCAATAAGAAAAAAACCAGCAAAATATTAGAAAAAATGGCAAAATTTAATATAGACTTCCAAAGGAAATTATCCAAATGACCAATAAACATATGGGAAGGTGTTCAGTATCATTAGTCATCAGAAGAATAATGATTAAATCTACCATGTACCCACACACCAGCACAATAAAATGAAAAGGGAAGAAAGAACTAAACATAGACACAGGGCAACTGGACTTCCATCTATTGCACATGGGTATAAATTGCACAGCCATGGTGGAAAGCTGCTTGGCAGTATTTAATTAAATCTGAACATAAGTATACCCTATAATGGAGCAATTTCTTCTAGGATTATACCAAAAAGAAATGTATACATATAATCACTAAAATACCTGTATAAGTATGTTCATACCAACATTGTCGGGAATAGATAGAAAATGGAAACAATTGAATGTTAAATACTACAAACTGTGGTATATTTCTACAATGAAATACTATACGGAAATTAAATGAATGAATAATTCTCACAATATATTGTTTAAAAAAAAACAGACACAAAAGAACTTGTATTTCTGATTTCATTTATATAAGGTTGAAAAAAGAACCAAAACTCATCCGTATTGTTAAAATGAGAATAGTGGTTATCTTTAGAAAGAAAAGTGAGTATAATGAATGAAATAGAGTACCAGCTAAGCACAAGTGGTTCTGGTTTCATTATCCATGTACTGGTTATACAAGGGTGTATGCAACATTTCAATGATATATACATTTTTTATTTGTTTGGTTTTCTGTATCTAAAAATGTTAATTTCAAAAATCAGATGCACTCTGTGTGAACATATACTTATCCAGTCATTCTTATTTATTTATTTGTTAAACAAATATACAAGTGCCTACTTGCACATCAGGCAGTGTGCTAATTGCAACAGTTAATAGTCAATGCATAAAACATTCATTAAATAACTAATGGAAAATTAGATTAAGAGAAATTAAATTAAATTTTTAGAAATTTTATTTTTAAAATTAAGTAAAATAACTAATAAAGAAGAAAAAACTATTGTAATAAATGATCGGAAAATAAGGCTCATGGTGCTGTCAGTTTACAAAAGAATGGCTTCATGTAGGAATATCAAGAACTGCTCTATGCAAGTGAAAAAGTGCAATTGGACAAATGAGGATGTGGTAGTGGGTTGAAAGGGAAGAGTAGCATTCTAGACACAGGGAACAGAATCCCTAAACATTCAAGGTGGGGAGTGCTGGTGGAGAAAATGGTGTAACATGTGATTGGAGAGATAGGTCAGGGCCAGATTGTGGGAAGTTTGCTTAAGAATTTTGGTCTTAACCCTGAAGATAATGGAGAGCAAGTGAAGATACTGTAGAAGAGAATGTTATACAATCTGATATGTATTTCAAATAAATTCGTCTGAATGAGAGAGAGCTGAGAGCAGAAGGAATAAATCCTGATAGGAGACTATTGCTATAGCACAGGATTCATACAACCATGGGCTAAAATAGGTTGGTGGAGGTAGAAATAGAAATGAAAGGATTTGAGATATATTTGGAAGGTATCATTGTCAGGATTTGCTGATAGATTGGATGCAAGAGGTGAGTTTGATGGAGGTGCCAAAGATAAGTCCCAGATTTCTGACTAGTGAATATAGGAGAATGGGAATTTAATTCACAGAGAGAGAGAGAGAGAGAGAGAGAGAGAGAGAACATTAAAAAATGACCTACCTTTGAGGAAACAATCATTAATTTCCTCTGAGATGTGTTCAGTTTGAGATGCCTTTCAGACATAAAAGTAGAGATGTCCAGAGGTCAACTGTTTAGGAATGTGGAACTCATAAATCTTCCAACAACAATAATAAAATCTAATATAATTCGGTGCTTTTCACTTGCAAAGCACTGTTCTATGTGCTTTACATATCAGAACTCATTTATTCTGTACCAGAACTCTATGTTGTTGATAAGACTATTATCTTCATTTTCCGAATGAGGGAACAGAGGTAGAGAAAGTACCTAATCTGCACAGTTATTACATAGTACCTAGAGGTATTCAAACACATGTAGTCTAGTTTAATTTAGTATGTGTCTCAATCCCTCCAAAGTAGAAAATACATTCTTTACATTATAGTAAACCCTGACCCAACGTGACATCATAAAAATCATCTTAAATTTGATATGTGGAACATTGTCCCTCAAACTATTTCATTCTCTGCACCTTCAAATTTGTACAGCTTTGTCTCTCAGGTCTACCTGAAATAATGGTTTCACCTTCATGGGCTGTGATTTTTTTCACAACCCTTGTTCTTAGCATATCCACCATTCTTGTTCTTTTTTGTTTCATCAATACAAAATGAATCAGTATCTTGAGTTCATTGCTAGTTCCTCCTCCTGCTTCCCCCCCCCCTTGGGGGGTAGTATTTGTTTGTTTTCAATGCTGTGGATGTTCCACTTTGGATGCTTCTAATTTGTTATTTCAATGGGATTTGGAGATGTTAACAAGCTTTCTGAACTAGCTTGAGCCATCTTAATGCTTTAAGACACCTTGAAGTAGAATTTTTAAGTGGTGCCGAAAAGCCATTATTCTAAGTCCAAAATTTTTGTCTGGACTTACAGAAAAAATATGAAGAAGTTAGCACTTACATTCTTATTAGGGACTTGAAGATTGAATTCTAAAATCATGCCTGCTGGGCACAATGGCTCATGCCTGTAGTCCTAGCTCTTTGGGAGGCCAAGGTGGGAGGATAACTGGAGGCCAAGAGTTCAAGACCATCCTGAGCAACACAGTCTCTACAAAACATAGAAAAATTAGCCAGCCACTGTGGTGCACTCGTGAAGTCCCAACTACTCAGGAAGCTGATACAGGAGAATTGTTTGAACCCAGGAGTTTGAGATTATAGTGAGCTATGATGATGCCACTACACTCTAGCCCGGGTGACAGATAGAGACCTTATATCCCCCCAAAAATAAAATAAAAAATAAAATAAAATTATGCCTAACCTCAGTAGGTTACTTATGATTCCGGTTTCCATCTCATTTTACGTTGGCACTCATCATCGTTTCTCCCATGCTCATTACTACTTGAAGCCATATAAGAGTGAAATTTTTGAAAATACATTAGGTCTCAATGCCGCAGATTTCTTATAATAGTTAGCAATAGGTATCCATATAATTTCTCAAAATTTCAACTCTACAAGATATCTGAGATGAAGATCATTTTTTCTCTGTTAGTCTTAATGCTTTTTGTGTGAAGTCGTTGGTGAGAGGAAACCCATCAAACTCCTCATTTTGATGAAGGAAGAGACATAATATATTTATTTAATACATTACCAAGAGATCCAAAGGAAGACTCAAATCAGCAGAAAAGGTGAAAGTGGAATCCAGAGCTTCATGAATTTTCAATGATTGTTCAATTTTTGGTTCATAATTTGTGTCTAAATCTCCTCCTGGACTAATCAAGAAGGGAAAACTTGATCAGAGACTTCACAACTTATTGCTGCGTCAATTTAGGTTTCCCCACAGACAGACCTTGAGACACACACTTGTGTGCAAATCATTTACTTTTAAGGTCTGGAAATACATGGATAGGAGAGCAGGGAAGTGACTCAAGGAACAGAAGGCAATGAGTGAATAAAAGATTCTGTTAAGCCAGCTGTCACAGTGGTGACTGGAGCCTCACCCACAGAGAAACCCTTCCCCGAAGGTGAAGGAGATGGAGTGTTTATGTGTCCACTCCTAGTCCTCTTAGTCATTGGTTCTTGATGCTCTCATGGATGTTAATTCCCCAGCACTTTTTGTCTGCCACTCACACAAGCAGAATAAGCTTCACATTTCCTGAAGAGGGAGAAATCACACACAGTGTTGCAGATACTGGCAACCAGAAACCAGCTGAGGTACACTAACAGATCCAAGGGATACAATCTGGTCACTGACAACAATGACAATGTCTCTAGAGTTACCAAAAGTTCTCTTATAGTTTTGAGCCATGTTTGGAGACTTGAAGACATATCCCAAGTGCTGAATCCCAGTACTGTTATAAACTATTAGACTTTTCCTCAGACTCTTATTAACTCCTAGAATTAACCATTCTGCTTAGGGTATGTCTTGCAAAAGCAAGTATGTTTTGAAAAGTATTCTAAAGCACTCACTGAAGAGATGTGTGATCCAGGACTGCCTAAGAGCTGTCTACATTCATAAAGCATAGCCTACCCATCTGCTGCGGGTTGTTTTGATTTATTCTTTCAACAGATTGACAGTTAATAAGAAAAATTAGCAGGCACAAGTATGAACACATTACGAAAGGACACAGAGGGGATGATATAAAATGAACAACTTTTTTTGTCTTGTTTTTATAATGTCAAGTTGAGGTACTAACTTGAATATAGGACCCACCCCTCAGCTTTACAACTGATGAGTACAGGACTTTAAGAAGTTATGACATTTGAAGAATTAGCTTTCTTTTCTCTGCTGTTTCTTTTTTTTCCATTTAGTAAGTCCCTTCCTTCATTGGAGGATTTTCCATAATCTAACAGGAATATTAATCTGGAAATATCCCAGTGTCCATTCACAGGTTACATTTGCAGGTTTGAGTTTGAGGTATTATATCAGAAAAACAACGTAGTCACTCAACACCCTGACTTCTGACACCAGATTCTCACATGGATACCAGCTGGGTGTTCCCTAATGACCCTAACTCTCACACTATCTACATGGACAGCATCAGATCTCTGGTTAAGGCTCAGTACCTCAAGACTGCTCCCGATTTCAAGTGCCAATCACAAGCCCCAAGTTGTGACCTGTGTTTCTGACAAACTATAAATCAGAGTTCCCGTAACAGCCTCCTTGAGTCCGATTAATTTGCTAGAGCAGCTCACAGGTCTCAGGGAAGCTCTTTACTCATGCTTACCCATTTATTATAAAGAATATTGTAAGAGAGAGATGAACAGCCAGACGGAAGAGATGGACAAGCTGAGACATGCAGGGAGAGTGGAGGAGTGGAGCTTCTCTCCACGTCTTCTCGGGGCACACCAAACCCGGTACTTTTAAGTTGTTATCGAGGCTTCATTATGTAGCACAAATCAGTAGACATTTATGATGAACTCAAATTTCCTCCTCTTACTCTCTCCAGAGGTTGGGAATTAATGTTGTTATTTCAGGAGAGGGTTAGTCATTGCAGGGGCAGGTTCCTGACAAAAGGATGAATTCGATCCCCCTGCCTCTCTCACAGGCACACACTCCCTGGCCGTGCGATGCCTTCCCCGTGTTATGATGTGGCCAGAAGGCCCCCACTAACTGCAACCTCTTCATCTTGGACTTGTCAGCCTCCAGAAAGATACTCTTCAGTTATTTATAAATTATCCGATATGTGGTATTCTGTTATAGCAGCAACAAAATGGACTCAGACATTAGATACACAGTTTGCAAAGTTTCCCTCCATTCTGTAGGTTGCCTTTAAACTCTATTGATTATTTCTTTGCTGTGAAGACTTTTAGTTTAATGCAGTCTCGCTTTTCTTTGCTTTTGCTGCCTATACTTTTGGTGTCATAGTTATAAAACCATTGCTGAGACCAATGTCACAGATCTTTCCCCTGTGTTTTCTGTCCAGTGTCACTAATCACCAGGGAAATGAAAATCAAAACCACAATGACATATCACCTCACACCTGTTAGGATGGCTACAACAACAACAACAATAACAAATACAGGGCTGGGCACAATGGCTCACGCCTGTAATCATAGCTCTCTGGGAGGCAGAGGTGGGAGGATTGCTTGAGGTCACGATTTCAAGAGAGCAAGACCCCTTCTCTACCAAAAATAGAAAAAATTAGCTGGGCATGGTGTTGTTTGTCTATAGTCCCAGCTACTTGGGAGGCTGAGGAAGGAGAATCACTTGAAACCCAGGAGTTTGAGTTTGCAGTGAGCTATTATGATGCCATTGTACTCTACCTGGGGTGACAGAGCAAAACTGACAAAAAAAAAAAAAAAGCAACAAGTGTTTGGCAACGATGTAAATAAATTGAAGCCCTTGTGTACTTTTAGTGAAAATGCAAAATGGGCAGCAGCTATGAAATATAGTTTGAAAATTCCTTAAAAATTAAAAATATAACTACCACATAATCCAGCAATCCTACTGCTGGGTATTTATCTAAAAGATTTGAAATAAGGATCTCAAAAAGATATTAGCACTCCCATTTTATTGCAATACTATTCTCAATAACCAAGATGTGAAAACAACCTAAATGTTCATTGACAGATAAATGAATTAAAAAATGTGATATATTCATATACTGGAATATTATATAGCCTGAAAAAGTAAGAGAATCCTATTATATTTTACAACATGGATGAATCTTTAGGACATTATGCTAAGTGAAATAGTCCAGTCACACAGGGAGAATACTGAATGATTATGCTTATGTGAGATTATCTAAAATAGTCAAACTCACAGAAGAAAATAATAGAATGGTGGTTGCCAGGAGCTGAGGTGAGAGAGAGAGAGTTGCTAATCAATGGCTATAAAATTTCAGTTATACAAGATATATAAGTACTGGAGATCTGTGTCTATAGATGACAACAATGTATTGTACATTTAAAATCTGTTAAGTGGGTAAATCTCATGTTAACTGTTCTTAGAACAAACAAAAACTGTCTCCCTTGTTTTTCTGAAATATTGACTCTGATTCTAGATCTGTCAGAAACAAAAAGCCTATAAAATTATTCAGAAAAGCATTTTCCAGAAAAAATAGATCTTTCTCTTTATATGAAACAATAAGTGATCTTCATTTGCAACTAACTTCTGATTTGTATCTCTGGACTATGTAGAGATGTCTGGGGCAGTATCTTTAGAAGGCAGCAGCTGCCTTTCATTTTCTCAGGGATTTGTTTCCCTTGGGATTTGCTACATAATGGCTGCTATTTTGGATTAAATCCCAGAGGCACTGGTTCAGTTATCAAAGATATGCCTCTGTTACAAAAAGGAAATATCCCAATTTAACTATGTATCTTGCATTGACAATAGCTGAAGCAGAACATCTTTCTGAATATGAAATGAAGTCCATTAGCCACTCATTTCAACTTGACTTGAGTCTTTCAAATTTCTATATTAATTTGAAACACATTTCTGAAAGTTACTGATATTCTGTTCATGTCTTGAATTCTATATAAGGTTTTGAAAGCTCAAAACTGCTGTGAAGCATTGCTGCTTCTTGGGTACACAGCTGAAAGGCAAGAAGGGGTCAAAGGAATAGATTTCATGGGTTCTCTGCATGATTTCCAGGGAAATTCCTTTCTCAAATATCTGAAAAGCTGGAGAATGTTGTAGCCAGAATATAATCAATGCACATGACATAAAACGATAGTCGAAGTTTCTATAATATCCTGATGAAAAAAATATGATACAGTCCTACTATTTTTCTTTATGGAAATCACATTACAGAAAGTTTGTGTTATATGTCTGATATTATGAATACTAAGGGAATTTTAAATAGAACTTTTAAAGGTCTGTGCAACATTTTACCTGGATGTTCCACTGGCATTGCAAACTCAAGTTCAAAATAGAATTTAAAAACTTTCACTGTGAATGTATTATTTATTACTTCTAAAAATAAAAAAACAATACATCTGTACATCTATGTTTGTCAACAGACTTTCAATTGTCCACTCTAGAATGTCTTGATACTTCTTTCTCTTTCTTGACCCTCATGCCAAATCAGCCTCACGATCCCATTATTCTATCCTGCATTTACTTGCACAATAGTTTTCCCAAATTTATTCCACTGCTACTGCTATAATTGAGTCATTCATTATCTCCTAAAATTAAAATAACATTTATTATCGTCATTCATTAGTCTATAAAGAACAATGTATATGCTTCTAGAACATTTAGAAAACACAAACATAGAAGCAAATAAAATAATTCATTCTCCAAAAACAAGAAATAAACCACAGCTATATGGTTTATTTCCTTTCAGTCTGGATTTTCAATGACTGCATAGTATTACCTACTATGAGAGTCAACATTTATTGAAGCATTTCCCTATTATAAGACATATAGTCTGTTTCTATTTGTCCTTTATTATCTATGTTGTTAAAAATGAACAATATTATGTATAGAAAATTTCCACAACTCTATGAATGTCCTACATGCAGATTTCTAGAACTAAGTAGAATAAATAGAGCAGTATAAACTATTTCATTATATTCTTCTATTTTTAATCATTTCTTCTGTTTTTTCAAAGAAAATAGTCATACATCTATAATTTACCTTGTTTTATCTATATCTATCTATCTATATTTATTTATTTCAGCATATTACAGGATTACAAATGTTTAGGTTACATATACTGCCTTTGCCCCACCCCAGTTAGAGCTTTATGCATGTCCATCCCCCAGACAGTGGGCACCGCATCCACTAGGTGTGAATATACCCATCCCTTCTTCCCCCTTCCACCTGCTTGACATCCAATGAATGTTACTACTGTATGGGCACATAGGTGTTGATCAGTTAATACCAATATGATGGCGAGTACATATGGTGCTTGTTTTTCCATTCTTGTGATACTTCACTTAATAGAACAGACTCCAGCTCTATCCAGGATAATACAAGAGGTGCTAGATCACCATTGTTTTTTGTGGTTGAGTAGAACTCCATAGTATACATGTACCACATTTTATTAATCCACTCATGTATTGATGGGCACTTGGGTTGTTTCCACAACTTTGTGATTATGAATTGTGCTGCCATAAACATTCTAGTGCACATGTCTATTTTATAGAATGTCTTTTTTTCCTTTGGGCAGTTGCTCAGTCATGGGATTGCTGGATCAAATGATAGTTGTACTTATAGCTCTTTGAGGTATCTCCATATTATTTTCTACATAGGTTGCATGAGTTTGCAATCCCACCAGCAGTGTATGAGTGTTCCTATCTCTCCTCATCCAAGCCAACATTTATTGTTTTGGGACTTTTTGATAAAGGCCATTCTCACTGGAATTAAGTGATATCTCATTGTGGTTTTGATTTGCATTTCCCTGATGATTAGAGATGTTGAACATTTTTTCATATGTTTGTTGGCCATTAGTCTATCTTCTTTTGAAGAGTTTCTGTTCATGTCCTTTGCCCCCTTTTTGATCGGGTTGTTTTTTTTTTTTTTTTTTTTTTTGCTGATTTTTCTGAGTTCTATATAGATTCTAGTTATCAACCCTTTATTGGATGTGTAACATGCGAATATTTTCTCCCATTCTATAGGTTATCTGTTTGTTCTTGTGATAGTTTCCTTGACTGTGCAGAAGCTTTTTAACTTGATCAGGTATCATCTATTTATTTTTGTTGTTTCTGTGATTGCCCTTGGGGTCTTCATAAATTCTTTGCCTAGGCAAATGTCTATAAGAGGTTTTCCAACATTTTCTTCTAAAATTCGTATAGTTTTGTGCCTTGGGTTTAAGTCCATTATCCACCATCAGTTGATTTTTGTGAGAAGTGAAAGGTGTGGATCCTGTTTCAGTCTTCTACATGTGGCTATCCAATTTTCCCAGCACCGTTTATTGAATAAGGATTCTTTACCCCAATTCATGTTTTTGAATGCTATTGCTATTATCCTGTCCTAGAACTACTTCATAATTAGATACATTTTATATCAGTTATACTAACAATTGGGAAGGCAAAGTAAGCGACACTCTATGTAGTTACATGCCACAATACTTTTCTCTCTTTAATTAATTTTCTAGCCTGAAAACCTGGAAAGATTGACAAAAGGAGTAAGCAGGCTGAAACATTGTTTCACTGACTACAAATGTTTAAATATATTTATTTGCTGTAGCAGTAGCAAGACGACTACACAAATTGTGCCGCAGCACAGAAATGGATATGATGATCCTCTCATGTAGCAACGACAGCAGCAGAGACAGTGATGTCAAAGCTTCTAATAAAACGAGAACTGTCATGACTGCTGACTCCACTCAATAAATTCAATCTTGGATCCATCGCAGAAGAGAGAGGAAGTCTTGAATCTAAGGAGCTATTATAAAAACTGAGAAATTTTCAGGGGGACAGAAAGCTGTCTGGAACTAGGCGTGTGTGTGAGTTTGTGTGTGTGTGTGTGTGTGTGTGTGTGTGTGTGTGTGTGTGTGGTGTGAGGCTGGAGAGCTGGTGGATGGATATAAGCACTGCAAATGTGAAACTAGCTTGTTAGGGGGCTTTCAAATTCTACTCCTGCCTCTTGCTCGGTTCACCTTGCTAGGAAAATTACTTTCTCCAATATTCCCCAAGGAGAAATCAGAGACAGCTTTCCTGATATGAAGAGCTAATGAGAACAAGCACGTCCTGATTAGCTTTCTTCAGAATTAAATCCTTCTCTCCCTTCCTTCTCAAAGATTGATGAATTATAATTTAAGAAGATGGTCCCCTAAAAAGGTTTCACTGCCCTAAATATCCTCTGTGCTCTGTCTATTTCTCTCTCCCTCCTCATCCCTTGGAAATCACTTTTTTTCTCTCTATGGCTTTGCCTTTTATAAAATGTCATAGTTTTGGAATCACACAGTATGAAGTCTTTCAGCCTGGCTTCTTTTATTTAGCAATATGCATTTCAATTTCTTCCATGTCTTTCTGAGGCTTGATAGCTCATTTCCTCTCTTGGCTGAATAACATTCTCTTGCATTAATGTACCACACTTTGCTTTTACAGTCACCTTTTGAAGGGCACCTCAGCTGCTTTCAAATTTTGGCAATTGAGTTTTGTGTATTAATTTTGTACCTTACAACTCTTACAATCACTTATGAGTTTACAGGAGTTTTGTTGATTCTTTGGGGTTTGCTACATGGACAATCACAGCATCTGCAAAGAAAGATAGTTTTATTGTTTCCTTCCCAATCTGCATATAGGTTATTTCCTTTTCTTTTCTTACTGCATTAGCTGGGACATCCAGTACCATGGTGAATAGGAGAGCTGAGAGGAAACATGATTGCCTCATTTCTGGTCTTAGAAGTAAAGCAACTGGTTCCTCCTCAGCAAATTTGTTAGCAGTAGGACTGTTGCAGGTATTTTTAACAAGTTACAGGAGTTCTTCCCTGTTCCTAGTTTGCTTAAGAGTTTTTATCATGAATGGGTGTTGGATTTATGTCAAATGTTTTTTATTCATCTATTGATATGATCATAGATTTCCTTCTTTATCCTGTTGATATGAAATATGTTAATTAATTTCCTAATGTTTATTAGTCTTGCATAACTGGGATAAATCCCACTGTTCATGGCATATAATTATTTTTACATATTGTTAGATTTAATTTCCCAATATTATGTTGAGAATTTTTAGATCTATATTCATGATAGATATTGGTGTGTAGTTTTCCTTTTTTGTAATATCTTTGTCTGGTTTTAATATTAGGGTAATAATGGTCTCATAGAATGTATCAGGAAGTATCTCTTCTGCTTCTATTTTCTGCAAGAGATTGTAGAAAAGTTGGTATAATTTCTTCTCTAAATGTGTGGTACAATTCATCTGTAAACCCATCTAGACTTTCTAGTTTGGAAGATTATTAATTATTAATTCAATTTTTAATAGATATAGACCTATTCGGATTATCTAGTTCCCCTTATGTGAGTTTCGGTAGATTGTGTTTTTCAAGGAATTACTAATTTCATCTAGGAGTTATTCAATTAGCGGGCATATAAATGTTTGTAATATTCCTTTGTTATCCTTTTATATCCATGGGATCAGCAGTGATGACCCTCTTTCATTTCTTATATTAACAGTTGGTATCCTCTCTATTTTTTTCATATATAGGCTAGAGGTCTACCAATTTTATTCATCTTTTCAAATAACGAAACTAGTTTTGTTGATTTTCTCTATTGTTTTCCTGGTTTAAATTTCATTGGTCACTGCTCTAATTTTCATTCTTTTGTTTTATTCTGCTTACTTTATTTTTATATTGCTTTTCTTATTTTAGTTTTCTAAATTGCATACTCATATTATTAATTTTAGATATTTTTTCTTACATAATATATTCGTTCAGTGCTGTAGATTTTTCTCATAGCACTGTTTTCAATGTATTCCACAAATTTCACAATAGGATGTATTCTTATTTTATTTAATTCAAAATATTGTAACATTTCTTGAGACTTTTTCTTTGATCCTGTGTTATTTAGAGTATGTTTAATCTCTAAGTTTTTTAGGCTTTTCCAACTATCTTTCTGATATTGATTTCTAGTTCAATTGCCTTGTGGACTAAACACATACTTTATGACTTCTGTCCTTTTAAATTTGCTGAGATGTTTTTATAGACCAGAATGTACTCGATCTTGGTGAATGTTTCATATGAACTCGATAAGAATGTGTATTATGCTGTTAATGGGTGAAAGATTCTGTAATATCATTCAGACCCAGACACACACACACACACACACACACACGCACACACATATATATATATAGATAGATAGATAGATAGAGTAAAAGGCAGTAGAAGACATAAAATGCCAATAAATAATATAGTTTTTACAATATATAGTTACAGACAGTGAAGGATATAATATACCATTACAATGAACTTAGGTCAAGAAGAAGATTCTTCTTGAAGAAAGTATTAGGAAACCAGGCAATCAGTTTCTCTGTGAAGAGTACTTTGCTTGAGGCATTATGATGGCACAAAGAGGATATGCTTTATATCCTTTTTGAATGTCCAATGACATTCAAAATAAGACCTAAGATGTAAACAGAACATAACCAGCAATGGAGGCTGGGAAGAGTGTTGCAGTCTTACAGAAGAGTGTCTAGGAAAGCTCTGAAGCGATAACAAACCTGGTAAACTTAAGAAGGTGAAAGGAGGTCCCTGTGGCTGGTGCAAAGCAGTCAGCAGATAGAAACAAGGGTGGAGAAGAGATCTGGAACTGAGTCATTCTAGGTGTAATGGGAAGATAGCTGCGGTTTTAAGTGTGGAAATGGCAAGGTCAGGTTTAACTTCAAGAAGATAATTCTGGCTGCTGAAAAAAAGTGGCTTGGAGGTGAAGGAAACTAGCTAAGTGATGTCTTCAATAGTCCAAGTAGACTTGGAGGTGATCTGGGCAGCAGCAATGGCAGCAATGAGAGACTTTTCCTTGCTATACCTTTCTCAATTTGTGGCTGATCAGTTGTAATTGGATTAATTTGGTCAAATGATTCTTCTCCTTGAAGTTTCAATAGAAAACATCAATGTCTGTGGATTTCCCAAGCAAGCTTTTTTTTTTTTTCCCACTAGAGAAGAGAACAAAAAATTTACTTCTGAGAAAACAATACTGAGAGGAGTGGGAGTGAATTTATTAATTTTGTGTTCCCGCTGTATATCTTTAGTTCTCAGAATATTAATTACTTTATCTTGTTTTACTTGTACTGCTCATTATGAGGCAATAGTCAGCTAAATTGAAGACATAAAGATAAGCACAAGAAGTCTCACCAAGAGTGAACTAAGTTACAATAAAAACAAAATCTTTGAAGCTTAATATTCCATGAGTTTTGGCAAGTTTCTTTATTGACTTGATTTTCCATTTAACATTCCAATTTTAGAGAAATGCTGAACTATATCCAATATGATTACATATTCTTCATCTAATTATAACTTGATATCTCACATTATTGTCAGAATCCAATGCTAGTGCTATTGTTTTTTTCTGCTGTTGTTAAATTAAAAACATATAAATTGTTGTGGGGAAGAGAGGCAAGTTATAAAATGTGAGCCCAAATTTACATAACCAATTTTGGATCGAAGGAAACCCATAATCCAAGCAAGACATGCACACAGCATGATACTGTCCTTATGCTTGGAAAACATCTGGTCTAGAGGGAGATAGACACATTAAGCAATAATGCAATACAGCAAAGCTAAGTACAAAGCTAAACTCAGAGTTTAAGGGGAACTTCAAGAAGAGAGTAGTCAGTTCTACCTTTGGAAGTGATGGAGGAATAGGTGAAACATGAGCAGCATTTTTATAAAGTGGGGAGAAGGAGGAAAAGTCATTCCTGGAAGGGAAACTACCCAGACAGAAATAAGGAATTGTCAGTGTTTATATAGTGTAAGAAAAAATTTATTAATAAGAAGTTAGTCTCACCTGGAACTTGAAATGCATTGAATCATAGGAATCCTTAGAGATGAGTCTATGAATGCAGGTTTGGGGCAGATTATAGGGCACTGTTTGACATGCTAAGAAGTTTGAGTTATGTCCTATACTTAACTGTGGTTGATGAGGAGCCAAAAGAGTATTTCCTGTGCATAAAAGTGCTACAATCATTTTTTTTATTGGTACAAAATATTTTACGTATTTATGGGGTAGATACGAGTATTTGTTACATGCATAGAATGCGTATTTGGAGAATCTGTCGCCTTGAGTATTTATCATTTCTAAAAATGCCATGATCTGATTGGGGGTTTAAAAACATAAATCTAGCATCTTTAAGGAGGCAGGACCAGTACCAGAAGTGGATGTGAGTGAATAGAATATTGTATATTTTTCCAATTCCAGTGGCTATCAAAACTCCTTAGGTCACTCTTTCATATCCTTTTTTCTCTCCTCTAATCCTTATTGATCTTTACTTGTAGAATGATAATTTGCTTGTTAATGAACAGAGAAAATAAGAACATTCTGAATGATCTACCTCCTACCTGTCTTTCTGCCTTCTCTTCCATTTCTATGGACAAACTATCGTCATGCCTAACAAAGGCAAAAATTCTTCTTGTGCTCTAAATTCCATTTCCTTTACCCTACTCTAACGTTTCCCTCTTCTTTAAGTATAATCAAATTTCCTCTCCAATGAATCTTTTCCATCAGCACAAAATGTGGTCATTTCTCTCATTTTAAAATGCAAACATCCTTTAGTCTCGCTTCTTCCCCATTTCCCTCTTTCCCTTATGAATTTCCTCAAAAGAGGTGTTTATACTCACTGCCTCCAATTTCTCTCCTCTCTCATGAATCCAGTTAATCAGAGTTTCTACCATTCCACTTAAAGCTCTCTTAGCTATGCCATTTCTTACCGTCACATTGCTATGTTCAATGTGTAATTATTGGTCCTCGTTCTGTTAATACTTATCAACATCATACCAGTTGATCATTCATTGTACTTGAGTCACTTTCTTAGGTCCGATTCCAGGACTCCACTCTCTCTTAATTTTATTTCTCAATCAGTGGCAGCCTCTTCTCAGTTTCATTATTCATTTTTCTTCACCTGGCTGACCTTTGAAATTTAGAGTTCTTTGTGATTCAGTCTTTGAATAAGTTCTCTTTTCTATTTACATTCACTCCTTTGGTGTTATTCCCAAATAATCTGAAAGATCAAATAAATGAGAGGACAAAGAATTATATAATCAGCTTTATTTATAAAATGAAAACTTAAAATCTGTTGAAATATTCATCAACAAAGAATTGACTACATATACTTAGATACACAGTTCAAAAGATTATTACATAGCAATTTAAAGTAATGATGACCTCTTTATTCATTGACATGGAAAGACACCCAGGATAAATGGTTAGGTAGGAAATGCAGGCTACCAAGGTACATGTACAACATTATTAACTTTGTTTTTATTTAAAAATAATTCTTTGATATCAAGTGTTGGAAGGAGGTAGAGCACCTGGAACTCTCATATATTGTTAGTGAAATTATAAATCATTACACTCCTTTTAGAAAACTCTTTGACAGTGTATATTGAAAACTTACCATATGCATGCTCCTAGAAACCACGAGTTCAGCTCCTAAATATATACCAAACAGAAGCACATCCATAATTTCTACCATAAGGCATGCATTAGGATTTTATAACAACAATGTTTCTAAAAGCCCTAAACTTGAAGCAACCAAATGGCAAACTGGTTACATAAAGTGTAATGCTTTTATATTAATATAATGCAGTTTTATATATACATATGTATATATCAATGAGATAAGAAAATTGCAATGACACATAATATGAATATATCTTACTATCCTAATGTTATCTAAGATAAGCCAACATTAAAAGAGGATGTAATGTGTGATTCCATTTATATAAAATTCAAAAAGTGGGAAAAATAGTCTATGGTGTTAAAAGTCAAGAAAATTTACTCTTGGTGGAGAAGGGAGTTGATGGGAAGACTCCTGGAATTCTAAAGGTTTTCTGTCTCTAAAATATTTATTATTTCTTTACTTTCTATACTTTAATCACAATTGTACTTTAATTACAACTACATAAAAATAATTCTCATTCATATAAAAATTATCTGGGGAGGAATATATCAATATGTTAATATAATAATTATGATATCTGTATGGTAAGTTTATTGGTGATTTCTACATTTTAATCCTATGCTTTGTTCCATGTGGATTTTTTTGTTCCAACAAAGAAAAGCAAACCATGTGGATTTTTATAGTGCAAGTTTAATAATTTGTTATGCAGAAAAACAATGAAGCTCTTTGCTTTTCCAAAAAGGAAAAATTCTAACTATGGTTTCAAGAATAACCACTCTACAAGTATGTAATTCATTTATCATCTTCATAAGAAATAAACATTTTATATTTTCAGACACTTCTGGGATACTGAAAACAAAAATTAATATCAATTCTTATTATTTCAGTCCATTGTTAGCATTTGGCCTTAATAATTTAATTGGTTACATATTTAAAAATGTAGCCTAATGCTAAAACAAATTGTTTGCCTATTTCTGGCATTAACTGTTAAATAGGGTAGGGGCCATCTATTAAAACCAAGCTAATCTCCCTCAATTATTTACTGTGAACTCATTTTTTAAAACACCTACTTATATTTCACCACTAATGGAATGAGAGAGGATACTCGAGAAAATGCTCAATTTTTGTTAATCCTCTCCTTTCCCACGCAAGTCATATCAATCTCATTGAGTGTTTTTCTTTTTTTCCTTCACAGTGCAATGGTCTATTTAACAAAATGCATGTGGTTAAGTTTGTTGCTCTAATAAAGCACAAGAGGATGGAATTAAATTAGTTTAAGGTAATTATTTATAATTAGATATTCTTAATGGAAACTGAATAGGTCCTAAGTTATTCTAAAAACCTGCATGCTTAAATGCGCTGCTCCGTTGACAAGTCCCCACTTCCCTTCTCCATATGGAAACAAGAAAACCACTTTCCAGTTCACAAGGCAGTATTCCATCTGCTCAGAAAATAACCCAAGGCACATTGAAAAAAAGTTTATAAAGTAAACAGTTATTAGTTATTCAACTAAAGAACAGCTAACTGAAAGCTGGAAATTTAGATTATGCAAAGATAACGATCCCTTAAATTTCCAAGAGAAGGGTGGAAAAAAGAGTCGATGCCACAGTAAATGTAACTTACACTTACAAAGTGCAGTGAAGTGGGAGGGGAAAGTAGAGGACACACGACCTCTGAGAGGACAAAGTGTGATTATCTGTTGTCTATGCATTTAGACACCTGCATGTGAGAGTCTCTTGAAAAATCATCAGGTGTCTGTCCATATTTGATGCTGGGCAGAAAACCTACCCCTAGGTACTGGCCCAGCTCCATGAGGTTACCTTGTGAACCACAGAGCACTATGAGCAATGTGGTATGCAGCAGGCCACGCCAAGGGGACCACATCTGTTTTAAATCAAGGATGTTTTCACACCAAGGGGTGGAAGAGATAGCCAAAGACACAAGCAGTCAGCACTCCTATAAGATCACCAGGACTCGATTTTTATCTTTTTCTCGTCAAAACTGCAGAGAGGTTAACTTCTCCAATTGACAGATGTGTAAAAGGCTAGTGCAAGAAGATGCCTGACGTGCTTTATGAAGCTCCATAGCAGAAGAATGTTTTCATCCCTACCATGTGAAAAATTTAAGTTTAAATGACTTCCACATGGGGGAATTCGTGCTACCCCATCTGAGTTCCTGGCTTTTGTCTTCTACATGCTGTTGCTCCCTAAATTAATTTGTTCATTTGATTAAACTCTTTCTGTGAACTCCAAATAATAGATTCCTCTTGATCCCAATACAATGAGACCGTTGATCAAATAGCTCTAAATCAGAAACGAAAAAGAAAGTATCATCAGAGTGGAACATCCGGGGATTCTAATTTGACCTAAGAGGTTCTGTGACTGCACTTGTTTAAATATCTTATAAGTATCTGGTTGACATTAGGCAACAAGGACAGGAAAGAAAGACAAAAAAAGAAAAAAAAAGAGAGAGAGAGATTTGATAATATTAATATTACGATGACATAATAATGCCTATTCTTTGGGCCGTAGTTAATTTTCTTTTGGCTTGATACATATATTAAGTTTGTAATGCATCTACTATATCTTTTTTTTGTTTTGTTTTACATTTTTGTGAAGTTTTATTTACTGCCCAGTAAATCTACATAAGATAAGATGAACATTCTAAAAAGTGAGTAGAGGAAAGAGTCAATGCTGTAATCTTCTCAGGGCGGGTAGTAGAGTGATGGATCTTACCTCTTCCTTGTTTGCATGTGGGGATAAGCTTGTCTGCATCCACTATCTCTTAAGGAAAGATCAAACTGTAAATAATCATACCCTAATATGCTTTAAATTATGCCTAAAGATACTAGAAATTGGTGACTTAAGGAGGTGTCAAATCATCATTCTAATATTAATTGAATATGAGGCACTATGTTAAGAAACTTGTGTATATACTATCTTTAGCTGCAAAGTCGGTATCAACCTCCCCCTTTTTCAGAGAATGTCACTGACCAAAAGACTTTAATTAATTTGTTCAAGGTTATATAGACAATAAGTGATGGAGAAAGGTTCACATCATGATCTCATTTCAAAGTCCATGTTCCTGTTTTGTTTTATGCCATCTTGAGAGATGCCCAGCTACTGGAGTCAAAATGCATGACATTTTAAAAACATGCCCACAAAGTCTTTGATGCTCTTTCTCTCAAAAGGGAGCCAGGGAGGTCCTTTGTTTTTTTCTACTGAATCTGGTCCTAACTCACGGATACATTTGTAACCCATAGATTACAGTTGACATGACCTTATATGGCTTCTGAGGTGAGGCCAAAATAGACCCTGTGGCTTCTACCTGGTTTATATGGTCTGCTCACTCTGAAAGAAGCCAGCTATTGTAAAAAAAAGGTATGACTGCTCTGAGATTACCATGTTAGAAAGGCCATATGTAGGTGCTCTGGTTGACAGTCTATCCAAGCTTTCCAGGCCAATAGCCAGCACCAACTGCCAGTCATGTGATTGAGCCATCTTGGAGGTTCGATCCTGTTGAGTTCCAGGTAACCCCAGTCCTAGGAGACAACTCAATGCAACCGCATGAGAGACTCCATGAAAGAGTAACCTAGCCAAGCTTTTCCTGCATTGCTTAGCCATGGCTTTTTGAGAAAAATAAATGGTTGCTATTTTGTACTACTATTGGATACTAAATTTTTGGATCATTTTTACTCATTTTTATACAGCAAAATAATGAAAGCATAAGACAAGATTCATAAGAAGTCAGGCAGTAAAGCATCAGCAGGAGGCATGGGGGTTCTCTGAATCTTTATCCATCATCACTGTTCCGTAAGCAGAACTCAAGTACAGCATTGGAGATAAGACTACGCCATTAAAGTCCGACCAACCTGGATGTATCTTGGCATGGACACTTTCTAGCTCCAGTGTGGCTTACGGTACTTTTGAGACTCATCTCTATAATAAAAGTAATACTGTATTAGTCAGGGTTCTTCACAGAAACGGAATCAATAGGAGATACACACACACACACACACACGCACACACACAGATTTATTATAAGGAAGTGGCTCACATGATTATCATGGAGGTCTGAGCTGTAATTCACCTGTAGGGTCTTGCCAATAACTCCAGATAGTGTTCCTATCTGCCACTGATATTTTGGGAACAATCGGATCTGCTGGATCATGTGGTCCAAGAGGCAGAGCAGTTTGCAAAGCAGCTGGGACTTATAGCAGAGCTTTCTCCTATTCTGGGTTCCACTCAAAATCATCAATATTTTGGGTCACTTGGTAAATGGGCCAGAGTAAAACATCCACATGAGGAATGTGCTGCCCTCACAATCCAAAGAAGTCAGTTAGGCATTGTGCCTCGTTTTTGGTTGTAGGAGTTTTCTGATGCAACATTTATCCTTTACCTTAGAATGGGTATTTTGACAAGCCACAAATCACTGGAACCTTAGAAATTTCATTGATTTCATTCCTGAACTTTTGTTGTATTTATTTCCTACATCTGATATGCAAATGTCTTGCTACTAAGTGCAGAACATTTGCTACTTCTTGCTCACTAAGTCCATTCAGCACAGTGTCATCAATATAATGGACCGTGTGATACCTTATGGAAGGAAAGGTGATAAGATTCCTACAAACTAAATTATGACATAGGGGTGGAGAGTTAATATACCCCTGAAGTAGGACAGTTCAGGTATGTTTCTGGCCTTGCCGGCTGACAGCAAACATCTTCTGATGGTCCTTATTGACAAGGATGGAGAAAAAGTAATTTATAAGATCAATAGCTACATGCCTGGTACCAGGGGATATGTTAATTTGCTGAAACAATGAAACCACATTTGGTACAGCAGCTACAGTTATAGTCACTACCTGGTCAAGGTTAAGATATCTCACTGTCATTCTTTCAGACACATCTGTCTTTTTCACAGGGAAGTTGAATGGGAAGGTGGTGGAAATCACCACCCCTACATCCTTCAAGTCTCTGATAGTGTCACTAATCTCTGCAATTCTTCAAGGAATTCAGTATTGCTATTGTCTTACTATTGTCCTAAGTAGAGACAATTCTAGTGGCTTTCCATTGGACTTTCTCATCATAACAGCCTTCACTCCACAGGTCATGGAACCAATGTGGGGATTCTGCCAGCTGCCAAGTAGATCTACTCCAATTATGCTTTCTGTGACTGAGGAAATGATCACAGATTGGGTTTAGGGACCCACTGGACTCATTAGAACCACTCTAGGTCCCAAAATCTGTATTAGTCTGGGTTTTCTAGAGAAACAAAAATAATAGAAGATATATATATATATGTAAAAAATGTATAATATTAGGTATTAGCTCACATGATTATGGAGGCTGAGAATTCTTGAGTCTCAAGATTTGCAGTCAACAAGCTGCAGGCCCAGGAAAGCCAATAATATATTTTCAGTCCAATTACAAAGACCTGAGAACCAGGAGAGCCAATGGTGTAAGTTCCAGTTTGAGTCTGTAGGCCTCAGAACCAGGAGAACTGATGGTGTAAGTTCTAGTTCGAAAGCTGGTGGGCTGGAGACCCAAAAGTAGTCCATGTTACAAATTAAGTCACAAGGCAGAAAAAGATTAATGTCCCAGCTCAATCAGTCAGGCAGGAGGAGTTCCCTCTTATTCATGGTCAGATCACTGTTTTTGTTCTATTCCGGTCTTCAACTGAGTAGAACAGGGCCACCCCCATCAGGAGGCCAATCTACCAATTCAAGTGTTACTCTCATCCAAAAACACACACATAAACACATTGAGAATGTTTGATCTAATATCTGGGCACCCCATGGACTGGTCAAATTGACACAGACAATTAATTATAACAAATACCTCAAGACTTTACTCAAATATTAAACGAAATAATGGATCTAAGTACCAATTAAGCCCTAGTGTAAAATACTGTTTCAGCAAATGTTAGTCATTGTTAGCATTAGTTATTACTATTAATATTAAGTTCAAGGTAGAAAATATGTTCTGTATTGGCCCAGACATTGTGAGGTTGAACCTAGAACTGGGCCACCACTGTCCCAGATCCTGGAAAACCAAGGCCAGGAATGATGCTTTGTAAAAGTCATGCTGATCCTAGATTCTTCTTAGGAGTAAACTGTTTATCCTTCTCAGTAATCCCTCTGGAAGTTTTATCTCATGATTTTAAGAATTACTTGAAGCCAAATCTTAACTGTCTCACTACTTCTAAACACAGGGACTTTAATAGAACAAGGGAAATACTGGAGACATAAATCTAGATTGAAGTAAGTACTCATAACAAATTTTTAAACCTGAATCACATTACTTGATTTATGCTGTTAATGTAGTTAATGTAAGCTTTCTTTCGCTTCTTCCTAAAAAGAATGACATTATGGGTTTGATAGTGAAACATACGTATTGATGAATATATCTCCGAGCATGTCTGGTTTCCACAGTGATAGCAGTGATTCAAGCCATACACATAGACATCCTTAATTATAGCCTCTAGAGCCTTTATGTTAAGATTTGCCTCCAGCATTCGTGCACAGATTGTCCTACCTTGTCATGGTCTTGCTCCCATAATTATTTTTCAGTTTTTAATTGTGCACTGAAGCCATATTTACAAGTGCACATATCATAAATGTACAGATCATCGAATCTTTACAAACTGCATATGGTCTTTCTGTTTGTTTTGTTTTGTTTCCCTCTGTCACCCAGGCTGGAGTACAGTGACGTCATCATAACTCACTGCAACGTCAAACTCCTGGGCTCAAGCGATTCTTCTGCCTCAGCCTCCCGAATAGCTTAGACTATAGGCATGTGCCACTACCCCCAGCTAATTTTTCTATTTCTTGTAGAGACAGGATCTCACTTTTGCTCATGATGGTCTCGAACTCCTGACCTCAAGCAATCCTCATGCCTCGGCCTCCCAGAGTGCTAGGATTACATGTGTGAGTCACCACATCCAGCCCACAGTCTTATAACCAACAGCCAAATCAGGAAATGCTCACATGATTTTAATTGTTATTCTACTGCTGCTTCAAGAATATAGACTCTTAAACAATAGAATTAAAGTAAACAACTGTTCTATAAACAAAAAGGCAGCAACTAGGATTAGAGTCAGGGCTCAACTCTCAGGTTAACCACAGGTTAACACCTCTCTGCCTGATTTTCTCATCTATAAAATAGGCATAATAATATACCTACCTAAGGTATATTAAATGAGTTAATACACGGGAGCTTAGAAATGCCTGGGTCACAATAACCTCTCAATAAATGTAAACCATTTTTATTGCATAGTTCATTTCCCCTTATACTACCTGTTACCAGATGGTGCCTGAAGTCACATGAAGTGCTTGCTGAATGAATAGGAAGGAAAAATAGGAGTCCTTTACCTAACAGAATATAAAGTTTCAATGAAATTACACCATGCAGAGAAAGCAATTTGTCCTGTGTATATGGAAGACAAACAAGGAACTGGACTTTGACTCTGAGCTGTGTGAATGGGAGATGGCATTGCTTCTGTGACCCACATTCACATGCAATAACAAGACCAGAGAGAAACAGCTTTTAGGAGCCCAACAGGAATAGTCACCTAAGAGTCACTGTTTGACTAAACAGCCACTCCATTCTTTTTTCTACACAGCCGTTCCTTACACCTTTCAACTGTTTGGCAACACGACTCTCCTGAGATTGAGAAACAGTGTGTCAGATTGCATTGATCCTTAACATAACAGAGGAATGGTGGCTATAGTACACCAGAAAGAGCGCTTTCATTGATCTGGTACCCTCTGTTTCCATCACAGGGAAGGATCTTCTCACAACCAAGTGCTAGAGGACTGAATGGTCAAGTAAAATGTTGAGCAAGGTGGAGTCTCCCTCACACTTGAGAAGATTCCCAATTTAGCAAAAGAGTAAAGTTCATGAGCAAGACTGTCACTAGTAATTTGCCATAAAGAATACCACCTTTTCTGTTTTATTTGTAAAATGTTTGAAAAACACTCAATGATAATCTTCTCATTAATTTAAGCAAATCTGACAATTTCTTCCATTTTTAACTAGAGAAATTTGTAATTTATCGAGCTGTCTATAATCAGAAATGATTCCTTTAAAATCTCTGGAGTTAGGTATCCAATAGACAAGATTCGTTGAACAAGAACCACATGAATTATGAAGTGCATGCAAAGGATAACTTGCTGATGTATTGACATTGTGGAGGTACTATACCCAGCCAGAGGCCTTGCTGCAGTCTTTGCTATTATTTAAAGGTTATTCAAGAATTACTTTTTTCATATATAAAGTAGATGGATAAGTACTTAAGAAATTCTGTGATTTTTTTCATTTGCATATTCTTTTTAACTACCAAGCTGCTTCAGAAAAATAAGCAAACAAAATGTTCAATAGCCTGTTTTTCTAGTTCTCCCATTAAACAGGTATTCATATTGTGAGACTATAAAATTGAATTCATGATATATATATGTATATACCTGTGTGTATAAGCTATATATCTATATCTATATATAATCTCTCTCTCTCTCTCTCTCTCTCTCTCTATATATATATATATATGTATATATATATATATATAATACATCATTATTTAGCATTGGATATTGGCCAGAGGGCATTGGAGACATTCACCCAGTTCTTGATGGACATGTGATACAAATTACAAATTATCATTTCACTTAGGAAATTGGAATGCAAAGAAAAAGAATAAGAAAAATCCTAGAATTGAGTGCAAACACCCTTATATTTTCACCATTGTTAGGGTTATTTTTTCTAGTATATTTGTTCTAAGTTTCTCCTAGAAGCTTAGATTAGACACTGCCCTGTTTTTGTTTATTGAAACCAGTTCATTTGTCACATTTAGACTGTCCCCAAGCCTCTCAATGGCAAATGATGTCATTTTTTGGCAGAAAGCAGAGCATAAGAATTGAAGCAATAGACTTTGTATAAAGTACACTCTGTACTTCCTCCCTAGGGAAAGAATAGTTTCCATCCCAGACACACTCTGAAACCTTCCGTGATTTTGATGACAGTAGCCATGAAAAACCAATTCACATGTACTAAAGTGGGCAACAATAAATCTCAAGTTTCTTTTCACAGCTTTGACAATCTTAATTTACCAATTGAAAAATTTACTTGGTGGGAATATTTGAAAACTAGGAAGGTACACTTCAATTCGCCTTTATTCTGTTAGATTGAATCCACTTCCAGAAGTGCTGGGGCAGAAAAAAGCTTCTGCACAGCCAAGGAAACTATCATGAGAGCAAACAGACAACCTACAGAATGGGAGAAAATATTCGCATGCTACTCATCTAATAAAGGGCTGATAACTAGAATCTATGTAGAACTCAGGAAAAATAACAAGAAAAAATCAAACAACTCTATCAAAAAGTGAACAAAGGACATGAACAGAAACTTTCAAAAGGAGACAGACTAATGGCCAACAAACATATGAAAAAATGTTCAACATCTCTAATCATCAGGGAAATGCAAATCAAAATCACAATGAGACATCACTTAACTCCAGTGAGAAGGGCCTTTATCAAAAAGTCCCAAAACAATAAATATTGGCTTGGATGAGGAGAGATACGAATACTCATACACTGCTAGTGGGACTGCAAATTGGTGCAAACTCTGTGGAAAATAATATGGAGATACCTCAAAGAGCTACAAGTAGAACTACTATTTGATCCAGCAATCCCATTACTGGGCATCTACCCAAAGGAAAAAAAGACATTCTATAAAAAAGACATCTGCACTCAAATGTTTATAGTAGCACAATTAACAGTTGCAGAGATGTGGAAACAACCCAAGTGCCCATCAATACATGAGTGGATTAATAAAATGTGATATATGTATACCGCGGAGTTCTACTCAGCCACAAAAAACAATGGGGATCTAGCACCTCTTGTATTATCCTGGATAGATCTGGAGCCCATTCTCCTAATTGAAGTATCCCAAGAATGGAAAAACAAGCACTACATGTATTCACCATCAAATTGGTATTAACTGATCAACACTTATGTGCACATATAGTAGTAACATTCATCGGGTGTCAGGCAGGTTGGGGGGAAGGGAGATGGTTATATTAACACCTAATGAGTGTGGTGCACACTCTCTGAGGGATAGACATGCTTGAAGCTCTAACTCAAGTGGGGCAAAGGCAATATATGTAACCTAAACATTTGTGTCCTCAAAGTACACTGAAATAATAAAAAAGAAGTGCTAGTGCATCAGGTGGGACAGTAGACATAACGAGAGTGCTGTCAATAAGACTCTGGAATTTGTAAAAAATACGTATGCTGGCGGGTGTGTGTGTGTGTGTGTGTGTGTGTGTGTGTGTGGTGTGTGAGATACATAAGCTTGTAGGAAATGGGGTAGGTTTGGAGTTGCAGACATATTTTTTCACCCTCACTTGTATATGTGACAACATAAATGTCTAAAAGGAAAAAAAAAGATTTAAAAAGCAATTGATATGGAGATTTTCACAGTAAGGATGGAAAAAAAAGAAACCAGCTTTGTGCCAGGCTCATTCATTTATATTTCTTTTCTTTAATTCTTAGAACAAACTGCAATTTAAAAACCAGGAAACTGAGGTTCGCATCAGTTAAGTAAATAAGACTTACAGTCTTACTTACAATGAGTAAGTGGAAATACAAGTTGGGCATATACATTTGTAGACTTTGGTTCCAGAGTCTGAACTGAAAAAAAGAGTGGAAGAAGCGTAAGCATTGATACGGTGGCCATGGCAGAATGGGGCCAGGTTGACCACACCTACACAGAGAGGGACACTCAGAGGTCCAACACCTGCAGAGAACACAGCTGGCCTTGTTCCAGCACGAGGAGGTCTAGGCTAGGATTTCAGCCTGGGAGTTTGGGGGAATAGGAAGTGATTTGTTGATTTCTGTAGCCCATATCAACACAGAATGACCACAGGTGGGGAGGGGATTAAAATGCTCCTTACTAATGTCTCCCAATTTCATGTATTTACAAATTTCTGATTTCTCCCCACCTAAATTTAAATTATCCCTCTTTTAAAACCCACACCAGTGGTGATGAAAAACCATGGCAGATCCCAGGGATTTCTGTACTTGCACTTCTCGGCTTTATAGTGATGCTAGATTGAAGTGGGAGAGGGCCCTGGCCTCATTTTCCCCTCTGTCTATGGTATCTCTCTCATACAGGAGGGCTCAACATGGGTGAGACAAAAAAAAAAACGGGAAAAGGGAAGGAGCTCTCCTCTTTTTCAAATGGTACATGATCCAAGAAAGCTTTAGAATCCCTATTACAAGTAAAGTTTTAACTATAAGGCAGATCAACTACACAGTCTCATATTTCTCCCTGATGCTATTTTTAGAATCTTTATTTTTTTTGTTTGTTTGTTTAGCTGGGACTATTAGTTTGAAAATAATCTTGAAGTTAGAATTTTCCCTTGAGCACAAAAGCCCTCTGTAATTGAGGTTAAGGTCTTAAGGCCTCATTTTGACCACTGCATTGTCAGCAAAACAACATTTATTTTGTGTTCAGTTACATGGAACAGAAAAATAAATCCCCTAGCTTCACCCCAGGTCATCCCATTGATAATATCTTAGGAGATAGACATTTGTCAAAATGTCCAGAGACTTCTGCCTCATCTCAACCAAAATTCAACCTTTTACTGAAGAGACATGACACATAAAATCATCTCTTACTTGCAGTATAAAAATTTTTCTAATTAACATTTAATTATTCAGTAAGGATTTATTCTGTACCTTGTATATGCCAGGCACTATATTAGATTCTGACAATGCTCATGAAATCTAAAATTCTTCTGAGGAAGAAAGACATATGAACAGAAAAGAATTACAAAACAAAGTGCTAAAAATATATTATTCTTTCCTTGCTATGTACTGAGTCCCTACCGTGTTCTGGGCACTCTGCTGGGGATAGAACAGGAGGCAACTAACAGTGTCCCTCCCTTCGTGGAATTTACATTGTAATGGGAATGGGAGAAAAAGACTGTAAGTAAATAATTAAAATACATTATAATGTCGGGTAGAACTCTGAGCTATGAAGAAATATAAAGGAGGGCAAGGGGATAAAGAAGGATAGGAGGGGCTCCGTTACATTGAATTCCTCACTGCTGTGGTGAAAGTTGAAGAGATTTGAAAGAAGTACTCCAGGCAAGCAAATAGCTTGTTCTGAGAGTGATGTGATACAACAGGCCTCCCTGAAAAGAGACATTCTATCATAGTATCAAGTGAAGACTGGAAGTTGAAGCAACAGAGAATGAATAGGCCAACGCTTAGCATGTTGAAAAGAACTACTTTCCTTAAATTCGAAGATGCAACAAATACAGTTTTAAGAATACTTTAAGGAATGACAACTTAGCTTTGGAGGAAGAGGTAAGAGATTGACCGACATAAGAAATCAGGCATCTTCGATTGAAGAAGTAGATGTCACAAAAGGTGCAATATGAAATGCTGATTAGGTGGAATTTTGTATTGGGTTTGCTACTTCTTTCTGGCTACAGCTGAGAACTTAGGGCAGTGTCCACCCCAGGGCTTATTTCCTTAGAAATTGGGGAAGTCTCTACTGATTATAGGGACCACTATCGTACTATTTAAGACATTTAAATTAGGGTTCTTCAATGTGGATGTATGAATTTTCTGCATCAGTATTGCCTCAGGTTTTTATTAAAATGCAAATTTCTGGGTATTATTTAAGACCAATGAATAAGAATTTCTCAAGGGAAGCCTGGGAATTTTAATTTTCAACAAACATGAAGATCAGGAAGAATCAATCTTTAAAAAGGAAAAGAGATCTTTACAGACAGAATGAACAGCAGATACAGAGGTACTAAGGTTGGCAGATTCTGAGGAACAGAAAGGTCAGTTTGTCCAAAAATATAGTTCTTAAAAGGAAGAATGATGGAAGATAAGGTCAAGTCCAAATCAAGCAGTGTCTCCCAGATCATGGCATGGAACAACCTCCCCGCCGCAACTCTGAAGGGTTATGGGAATCACTGATGGATATTAAATATACGAGGATCATATTCAAAGACAAAAAAAAAAAAAAAAAAAGACTTTTTAATTTTTTTGCGGGGGCCCATTCTGAATGGTTGCTGTTCCGAGCCCCCTCCCAACTGCCCCCGTCTTTGGTACAAGGAAGCAGAGGGCAAAAACAGACACTGGAATCACCTTTTGTAAATTCCCATGTCAATGGAAAAGAAGCCAAACTCTGTAAAATAATTTAAAGAGGTTTATTCTGAGCCAAATTTGAGGACCATGGTCCAGAGTCATGCCCAAGAAGCCTTGATCAAGTGGACCCACTGTGACTGGGTTACAGTTTGGTGTTATACATTTCAGGGAGACGGGAATTACAGGTAAAAGTCGTAAATCAATACATGCAAGGTATACACTGGTTTGGCTGTAAAAGGTGGGACATCGCAAAGCGGGGGTGGGGTTGAGGCTTACAGGTTATAGGTGGGTTTAAAGACTCTTTGACTTACAATTGGTTAAAGACATGCAGCTTTGCTTAAGGCTTGGAATGTTTTAAATTAAGATGAAATCTGTTAATCTGAGAAAATCTACTGGACTTATATTTGCTGTGTAAATTGAGGAACTGCAGGTTTGTCTTGTATAGCCTTAGGCCTGTTAATGAGTAACAAAGGATATCTCCAACAAGGGGGTGGGGGTGATGAGGCATGTCTGACCTTCCTTCTCTTGGCTAGTAACTCAGTTTTAGGGTATCCCCTTGGCCAAGAGGGGGTCCATTCAGTCAGCCGGTGGGGGGAGCCTTAAGATTTTATTTTATCATGGCCACCTCCAAGCTTTCAGACAGCTTGTAACACTAGCTCCTCTCCTGAAAA
>CAUYSK010005970.1:0-16194 GCA_963575035.1 Avahi laniger | reverse complement strand
TTTTTTATCAATTCAAGAAAAACTAATCTATTGAAACCATCTTTATAATATTTTTAAGCATTTTTGGCTGTATAAAAACATATAAGCCAGAAATTGTCTTCCTGGAATTTACAACCTATGCTGAAGGGCAGGAAAATATTACCTCTTTCTCAGGATTGGCCTAAAAACATTGCACTAAAAACATTGCACTGGAGTGGTGAGATGGCCCCTCCACTGCAGAAGGCCTCCAAATTGATGCAGAGACCTGACTGATGACTGTACAGCTGCATTGCTCTGGAGAAAAGGCACAGCTAGTTTGCACAGCTAGAGCCCTGGGCACTGCAGCTGGTGCCATTGTGACATCCTAGCCACAGAGTGTTATGTCTACCTAGGGTCAGATCTGTAACTGCTACCTCCCCCTCACCCCTGCCAAGTGAGAAAGGAGCAGGGAGTCCCAGGGCTCATATGTTCTCCTTGGTGCCTCCCTTACTACTGCAAGGTGCCTCGGGTGGACCAAGAGACAAAAGATTCAGTGCCCATTACTGTGGCTTGGGTAACTTACTTAGCCACACCTCTCAGAAGGCTCAGATAGAGCACATGGCCATAGCCCTCCGCACCCACAGCCCGCTGGGCAGTTGGACCACCACCACCTTCTGAGAGGCTACAAGCAGGGTGAAAGCCAGTGGAACTGCTGCCTATGGACCTAGTCAGGCAGTCTGCTGCAGGCCCATGCCATCTTGCCCATGCACTCTGAAAATTGGATGTATAGGAATAAAACCTAGGTGTCCATTCAAAAACTGGCCCAGACAAACAACCTATGGATACTGCAGTTGGAAAAGACCAATAAAAAATGACAGCTAAACTCCCTGAGCTTTATAGTGAAGATCATCCACTGAGTCAATAAGACCCGCTCTGCACATGGAGCTTTCAGTGAGCCCCTAAGTGCTCTAAACATGAATAGGAGGCCTAGAATCACCAGCAAATCAAGGGAAACTCCTACATGAATGAGAAAAACCCCCCTGTGAGAGAAAGAGAGAGAATGCAAATGGAGAAAATGCAGGGAAGACCTCCTCAGAGATAGAAGATATATCCATGGCTGAGGAATTGGATTCTATTTTTTAAATCCTGAGAACATACAAGGAGCTCTTGGAAATTAAAAATATGTGATAGCAGAAATAAACATTTCACTAGAAGAATTTGAAAGTAAGTCTAGGAAATCTTCAAGAAGGTAGAAAAGAAAAACAATATGATGAACAATAGAAGAGAAAAGATGTGGGTTTTTTTTTAATTTGAAGTATCAAGCTTGAATGTGAATAACAACTCTTAGGAATTCCAGAAAAACTGAACTGAAAATATGTCTGGAGGAAGAGATTTGAAGAATTTCAAGCAAATGGAAACAAGAGACAATTAATTCCTGGGCAAGGGGAGAGGAGTTCTACAAGGAAAAACATAGTGCACTACTTAGTCCATTGGAGAGAAATATTTGATGAATATACTAATGGCAACACTGTATGAACACAACTAAAAGTTGTAATAGTATCACACTGGGAAAAAGAGGTGGAAGAAGGATGTAAGAGGGCAAAAATTATTTGCTACTACAAAAATTTAATTAAAAATGCTTGGTAGAATCAACATCTTTAAGATGCCCATACTGCCCAAAGTGATTTACAGATTCAATGCAATCCCCATCAAAATACCGGCATTGTATTTCACAGATCTAGCAAAAATTATCCGAAGCTTCATTTAGCTCCAAAAAAAGAGCATGAATAGCCAAAGCAATTTTAAATAAAAAGAAAAATCTGGAGGCATCACATTACCTGATTTCAAATTATACTACAGGCTACAATAACCAAAACAACATGGTACTAGTTTAAAAGTAGAGATATAGACCAATAGAACACAATAGAGAACCTAGAAATAAAACCATCTACCTACAACCAACTGATCTTTGACAAAAGAGACAATAACACACACTGGGGAAAGGAAGCCCTATTCAATAAATAGTTCTGGAAAAATTGGATAGCCACATGCAGAAGAATGAAACAGGATCTCTATATCTCACCATATACAAAAATTCTTTCAAGATGGATTAAATACAATGTGAGGTATAAAATCATAAGGATTCTATAAGAAAATTTAGGAAAAACTCTTTTAGACATTGGCCTAGGCAAAGAATTTATGACTAATATAGCAACAACAAAATAAATAAATGGGACCTGATCAAATTAAAAAGCTTCTACACAGCCAAGGAAATAATCAGCAGAGTAAATAGACAAACTACAGAATGGGAGAAAATATTCACAGACTATATATCCGATGAGGACTGATATTAAGAATCTACAAAGAACTCAAACAAATCAGCAAGAAAAAAACAAACAACCCCACCACAAAAATGGGCAAAAGACATGAACAGAAGTTTTTCAAAAAAAGATAGACAAATGGCCAACAAACATGAAAAAATGCTCAACATCACCAATGATCAGGGAACTGCAAATTAAAACTACAATGAGATACCCCTTTACCCCAGAATAGCCATTATTAAAAAGCAAAAAAAAAAAAAAAAAATAGATGCTGGCATGGATGCAGCTAGAAAGGAATGCTTATACACTGCCAATTAGTGCAACCTCTATAGAAAACAGCACGGAGATTCCACAGAGAAATAAATGTAAACCTACCATTCAATCCAGTAATTCTACTGCTGAATATCTACCCAAAGGAAATGAAGCCATTTTACAAAAAAGACACTTGCACTTGAATGTTTATCACAGCACAATTCACAATTGCAAAGATGTGAAATCAACCTAAATTGATTCAAAACATTTGTCTATAGTGACATATTGCCCTAGAGGATTTCATGCATAGTGACTGTTTTTGTAAAATCAAGCTATTTTACAAAACTATGCAAAATACACTATTGTTTAATTTTTTTCTGAAGGCAGATAAATGACCAAATTGCAAACTGATATTTATTCAAATTTATATACCTGTTACATTTTATTCCTGTGATGATTTTAAAACCAAAAAATGTCTATGCTGTATGTTATACTGGAGAGAAAGCAAAATAATTTTAAAGAAAATATATCCAAACATGTCTTACCAAGTACCACTAATTTATATAACATCTGAGGAAAAGCACAGGATTGTTAAAAAAAACTTATATGACAATTAAAACAATGCTATACTGCCTCAGAATTAGAATTATAAGCTAGTGAAACAGACACCAGAAGAAATTTGACATATGATGGAATTGACAATTCAAACCAGCAATAAAAGTATAATGTATTCAATAAATTGTGCTTGAACTATTGCTTATTCACATGCAAAAAATTAACATTGTATCTTTACTTCACCATACATGAAAATAGACTCCATATGTAAAGATGTAAGATGCTAAGATGTAAATGTGAAAAGAAAAATTTTTAAATGTTAGAAGAAAATATAGATATTTATTTATGACTAAAGTAAGAATTTCTTAAATAATTTACTAAAAACACAAAAAACAAACTACATGAAGTAAGGGTTGATACATTTGATTATGTCAAAATGTTTAATTTTGATATAAAATTTCAGAATCTAAAAATATGAATCATTGTTAATTTGGTAAAGGAAGAAAGGGGAATAGATTCACAGAGGGTATCCAGGAAATTTCAATTAAATGTATAATTTCTTAAAAATATCTATATGTCCATATATGTATATCTCTAAATAACTATATCTGTATTTCTGAAAAATATGTATAACAAGCATATATGGCAAAATGCTATGGTTTGACAAAGAAGACTTACTGGTGTGGGTTATATCTATAATTTATTTATTTTATGCTTGAAACAATTTATAGTAAAAAAGTTTTAAAAATATTTAGGAGACATGGAAGACAGAATTTCAGGTTGATCATATAACAATAGGAGTTCCAGAAGGAAATATTAGCATAAATGGAAGCAAGGTATATTCTTAGACATAGTGGCTGAATATTTTCCAAAATTGATAAATGACATAAATCAAATTTAAAAAAACACACTCCCTGACACACACATACCCTATCAAAAGTGCGTATTCTTTTTAAAGATCAATTGAGCTTGATCTGGGATCTTTTTGCCAAAAGTATAAAAATATCTGAACTGGTATGGATCAAATTTATTATAAAACTTGAGTATCAACAATTAAATATTCTTATCTGTCTGTCAATTAACAAATAAAACTTAAGCCATTGACAAAATTCCTTTTTCAAGTGACATTGTTAGATGTTATATAATGTAAGTGGTGTGCAATATGGAAGAGCAACGACTTTCTTCCGTGTGCTAGCAGATAATTCGTTTCACTGTAAACAATCACTGACAGTCAAGGTATGATTCGGATTTGGGCATATATGCAATACATAGAAGGTCTTAGGTTACAGAGAGTATAAGGATGAAACAGACATGATATGTATTCTTAAGTAGATTATAGTATAAAAGAAATGAATAAATAATAAATAATTACTATTAAATACATAAAATTATAATAGAAACATTTGATGCTTTATTTTACCGCTGAAAACCAGACTTTTCACTGGATTAATTGGTTTTCTTTTTGAGCCACAATATAGGCCAAGGGTTGACAAACTATAACCCACAGATCAAATCTGGCCCATCACTTAGTAGCCCACCAGCTAAGAGAAGATTGATATTTTTAAATTATTGAAAAAAAATAAAATAAACAGTAATATTCCCTGATATGTAAAAATCATGTGAAATTAACATTTCAGTGTCCATACATACAGTTTTTTTAAACACAGACATATTTGTTTATTTATGTGTGGTTCATAGACACTTTTATGCTGTTATAACCAAATAGTTGCAATAGATACCATTAACTCTCTGGTTATCCACATAAAAAATTTACTGACCCCTGACATAGACAACAAATGGGTGACTTGAATGCTCCAGCTGGATATGCAAGAAGAAAAAGAGGTAAATTGCAAATAAAATAGTTTATACATTAATGCCAATTTACACAATACCTCATTCACAGAAAACAGTTATGTAGAAAATATGACATCTGATCAGGAATGATTCAGCATTAAATGAAATTGTGAAAATTATTAATGTCATTAAATTGTGGTAATGACTATAACTCCTTTCTTCATGTTATGCAAAGAAACAAGGAATAAATAAATAATGTGCTTTTTCATACCACAGTAACCTAGCTCTTGAAGGGAAAGTTGCTCACGTGAGTTTTGGAAAGGAGAGATGAAATTAAAACACTTCATCATGATGTTGAAAAGTCCAGGAAAGATCGTATTTTAGTTTCACGTTGTGTTACTCTAGTGAATAGCCAGAATCTAACACTTCAAGACCTAAATCTCACAAGTTTATTTGTTGAAACTAAGATATAAATTTTCCTAAGAAGACAAAATTGAGGTTCAAATTGTTGCATTGCTGAGTGTTACTCTTTTTAAGCACTTGATATATTTTCATTTTTTGGAGAATTAAATCAGTGACATTATTGTGCAAACTTTAAGTCCCCTCTTAAATGTTGAAATAAAACATGAAGAAATGTGACAGAACTAAATGAAACTTACAAATGCAACCTTGTATGTTGAAGCAGGTTTTTATTGTTGCTACTGTTGTTTTAGTGTGATAATTCATTTATACCATGTCCAACAAAGTGATGAAAGTCATTTTCAGTGAGCAATCTCTCTTTAACGTCCAGGTTCATGTTCAATACAAACATGGAAAACTGATTGTTATAGAGAGTTGCTCCCATTCTCAGTGATGCACAAATGCAATTTTCTAATTCAATTGAAATTAGGTTACATTAAAAACTGAATTACATCAGGATTAAAAACTGCCTGGATGTGGAACTTCACTGTGCTACCTTCATGAAAACTTCACATTGATTAAAAAGAGGAAAATTATTTCCAACCTAGAAATCCTGCACATTTATCAATTAAGTTGGAGGTTAGAAAGAAGATATTTTTAGAAATAGATTTAAAACCAAAACTTAATTTCTATTCATCATTTTCAAAAATGCTACTAGAGAATACACTCCACCAAAATAAGGGAATAAACCAAGGAGGAAAATATGAGATCCAGGAACCAGAGAATACAACACAGGAGAGAGGTCAAGAAAATCTCTGTTATGAAGTGAAGAAATGTCCCAAGTTCATAGCTGTACGCAAGGCTAGAGGAACACCCATCCCAATGAAGAGAGATCAGAAGGCTTTGGAAGAGATTTCTTAAAGAAGATGAAATTGGTATAGTACCTAATGTGTTTGAACATATTAACTGGAAATTTATACAGCTAGAGGAGAATTTCGGACTAAATTAAGTACATAGAAAACTAAATAAGTGAAAAACAAGATATTTGTAAATTACAAGGAAGAAAAAATATTGTTCTAGTAAAAAATAGTAGTCACCGTATACTACATGGCTCAGCAGCAAATAACGTCTGCATAGTCACCATAATGTAAAAACTAAGCATTGTTCTTATTAAAGATATATATATATAAATGAAAGATAGGGGCATGGGTACTCTGTGGGGGTGGGGCACATGGAGATAAAATTGAACTAAATCTTCATCCTTCATAATGGAAAAGTTAATATTATAGTTAATGCCTAAACTATAACATTGAGAAGTAGCGATAGACACCTTTTATATAGAAATAACTCAGGTATAGCTGTAAGGATCAAGCAAGAGAGTTAAAAAGGGAGGGAGACAATGCTGGGGGTGAGATGGGTAGGCAAGGGACTGCTCTTTTCATGTAAGCTTTGTGGAGGTGTTTCTCTGTCTTTATATTTTGTGTGTGATTAATTTTAATAAAAATAAAAAAATATGTGTTAAGTAGCTAAAATATAGAATACCAAATCTTATCTATGATGATGTGAATAAGAATTAGAAAATATGGACTAATGAACACATTGATTTGGAGAAAGAAATTTCTTCCTCGATCCTTAAAGTTATATGCTTATTTAGATAAAATTCAAATTTGGGGCTTGCATGCTTCTACTCAATCTTCATCACATATTCTCAACTCAATTGATTTCTAAGGTCCAGAGGTGAGAAAAATCCTGGTTTTTTGTTTTCTTTTAAATTTGTTAGGACAATGACCTTCCAACTGGCTTACATGAAGACTTTCCAAAGGTCATGTGTACATGATTTTCAGATCCTTATATTTCATATGTAGTATTTCTTAAAATTGATCTGTGTGAAGCCATCTCTAGGATTGAGAATTGTGCTAGTTTTCCTTGCCCACTTTTTTCTTCTCCCTGCAGGGAGCGCGGCCAATGCTCCCCGCAAAAACCGGGTCTCTTTGATAGAGTTGCAAGGGATAAGAAAATAATAGAAAAATGGAAAATAATGGAAATAAGAGTACACAGCAACAAAGGTATAGTTTTATAAATTTATAAAGATTATAGGCAAAGCGGGAGCTCAGGGGGCCTTAGATTCTCCGTCTATTTCAAAAAAAAAGGCCACGAATGAAATCTTACGTGGTCACTTATAGGTAACAGTGATTAGTTGCCAGGGGTAACAGATTTACATAACAGCAGATAGTTCCTCTTAGGTTAACAGATTTTCAAAAGGCTTCTACAGATCCCTTAACTAATTCTATCTACGTGAACAAATGGTTACAAAATCTTTCAAAGATTAACTTTTAAGTTCAAAGATAAATTTATCACTTAACAGAGGGGTTAAACAGAGACATACTGGCTCCATATTTTCTTTATCAGGTTATTGTGAATGGAGACAGGTAGTCCGGAGTTTTAAGCAGCAGCTGCCCCTTGCTTTTAGTTCAGGGCGGACACTCATATCAGCTCTCACTCTGTAGTTTTTAACAGATTCGCTTTGCTTTACAAAGCAAATCCAAATCTTTAGGTCTGAGAAACCGTGCCTTGTGGGATACAGCTGCTACTGTCTTTCAGAGACATCCTCCCAAGGAACAACAGCATTTGAAATGCAAACCAACATGTTCACATATTCCTTCAGGGCAAAGCTCTGCAAAACTCCTAAGACAAATCCTGTCTGTAAACACGTTTAATATTAATTCATGGAGCAACAGGCTCTCTCTGGAATGTTTACTGGGACTTATAGCAAAAGCCTATGATTATCTTCCAGCAACAATTACTGGGACTTTGGACTGGAGAATTTCTATCTGAGGAGCATTTATCACCTTGCTATCAGACATTACTTGAAGCTACCCCTGTGACTGAAGGACAGAAAATAATCTTAAAACCAGAAATACTCATGATGTCTTGGGTGTTGTCAGAGAAACACTCTACTGCGGATCATAGTGCCCAGAAGAGGTCCACGGTAAAATGCAAATGGTCTATACAGGACGGTGCTGCCTGGGGAAGGCAGGGAGGAGGTTGTCACCAGCAGGGAGGCTGTTTTCCCCGAGGATTGACTCTGGAGCTGTGTGTGGAGCTGCTGGATCCTCTGGACACTTGGACAGTGCCCTATGAGCAGCTCTCACCTGGCCAGCAAAGAGCCACCAGGTTTGTGAATGGCAATTTCAAGGTGAATGAATAACAACCCATCCGGAAGGCTGCCACTCTGATCCAAGAAGAAAAAAGCATCAGCTCAGCAGGCTGAATTGCATGCTGTTTTCCCAGCAGCAATGGAAGAATTGAACAGTGGTAAAAGCACCTGAGTTTGGGTTTTTACTGACTCATGGGCACTGGCCAAAATCCTGGCATGGCTTTTGTGGGATAAAGAATCAAGAAACTTCTGCTTAACTGGTTTCCCTTCTGCTGGAGGAAAACCAGAAAATCCTTAAACACCCTCCGCACGACATTGAAAGCTTTTCTTTTCTTTTTTTCTTTCAGAATATTACAAGAGTACAAATATTTAGGTTACATGTATTGCCTTTGTCCTGCCCGAGTCAGAGCTACAAGCATGTCCATACCCCAGGCAGTGCACACCGCACTCATTAGGTGTGAATATACCCATCCCCTCTTCCCACTGCCACCTGTTCTGGCACCCGATGAATGTTACTACTATATGTGCACATAAGTGTTGATCAATTAATACCAATTTGATGGTGAGTACCTGTGGTGCTTGTTTTTCCATTCTTGGGGTACTTCACTTAGTAGAATGGGCTCCATCTCTATCCAAGATAATACAAGAGGTGCTAGATCACCACTGTTTTTTGTGGCTAAATAGAACTCCATGGTATACATATACCACATTTTATTAATCCATTCATGTCTTGATGGGCACTTGGGTTGTTTCCACATCTTTGCAATTGTGAATTGTGCTGCTATAAACATTCTAGTGTAGATGTCTTTTTAATAGAATGTCTTTTTTTCCTTTGGGTAGATGCCCAGTAATGGGATTGCTGGATCAAATGGTAGTTCTACTTTTAGCTCTTTGAGGTATCTCCATATTACTTTCCATAAAAGTTGTACTAGTTTGTGGTCCCACCAGCAGTGTATGGGTGTTCCTATCTCTCCGCATCCACGCCAACATTTGTTGTTTTGGGACTTTTTGATAAAATCGATTCTCACTGGAGTTAAGTGCTATCTCATTGTGGTTTTCATTTGCATTTCCCTTATCATTAGCAATGTTGAGCATTTTTTCATATGTTTGTTGACCATTACTCTGTCTTCTTTTGAAAAGTTTCTGTTCGTGTACTTTGCTCACTTTTTAATGGGGTTTGTTGGGGTTTTTCTTGATGATTTTCCTGAGTTCTATATGGATTCTAGTTATCAACCCTTTATTGGTTGTGTAGCATGTGAATATTTTCTCCCATTCTGTAGGTTGTCCGTTTGCTCTTGTGATAGTTTCCTTGGCTGTGCAAAAGCTTGTTAATTTGATCAGATCTCATTTATTTATTTTTTCTGTTGCTGTGATTGCCTTTGGGGTGTTTTTCACAAATTTTTTCCCTAGGACAATGTCTCTAAGAGTTTTTCCAACATTTTATTCTAGAATTCTTATACTTTCATATCTTAGGTTTAAGTCTATTATGCATCGTGAGCTGATTTTTTTGAGAGGTGAGAGGTGCAGATCCTGTTTCAGTCTTCTACATGTGGCTATCCAATTTTCCCAGCACCATTTGTTGAATAAGCGTTCTTTTCCCCAGTGTATGTTTTTGGCTTTGTCAAAGATCAGATGGCTATATGAGGATGGTTTTATATTTGGGTTCTCAGTTCTGTTTCATTGGTCCACATCTCTGTTCTTGTGCCAGTACCATGGTGTTTTAATTACTATAGCCTTGTAGTATAGCTTGAAATCTGGTAAATTGATGCCTCCCAATTTGCTCTTTTTGCTTAAGATTGCTTTGGCCATACGGGGTCTTCTCTGGTTCCATATGAAGCATAGAATTATTTTTTCTAGATCTATGAAAAGTGACATTGGTATTTTAGTAGGGATTGCATTGAATATGTAGATCACTTCGGGTAGTATAAACATTTTAACAATGTTGATTCTGCTGATCCCTGAGCATGGTGTGGTTTTCCACCTGTTTACATCCTCTGCTATTTCCTTCCTCAGTGTTTTGTAGTTCTCCCTGTAGAGATCGTTCACTTCTTTAATTAAATATATTCCTAGATGTTTTATTTCCTTTGTTGCTATTGCAAAGGGTATTGAGTCTTTGATTTGGTTCTCAGTTTGACTATTATTCGTGTATAGGAATGCTACTGATTTCTGTCCATTGATTTTGTAACCTGAGACTTTGCTGAATTTGTTTATCAATTCCAGCAGTCTCATGGCAGAATCTTTGGGGTTTTCTAGGTATAAGATCATATCATCAGTGAAGAGCAATAGTTTGACCTCTTCTGCCCCCAGTTGGATGCCCTTGATTTCCTTCTCTTGCCTGATTGCTCTGGCTAGGAATTCCAGTACTATGTTGAATAGAAGTGATGATAGAGGGCAACCTTGTCCAGTTCCAGTTCTAAGCTTTCAATTTTTCTCCATTTAGTATGATGTTGGCTGTGGGTTTTTCATATATGGCTTGTATCACTTTTAGGTAAGTCCTGTCTATGCATATTTTGTTAAGCATTCTTACCACAAAACAGTGCTGAATTTTGTCGGATGCTTTTTCTGCGTCTATTGAGAGGATTATATAGTCGTTGTTTTTACTTCTATTTATGTGGTGAATTACATTTATAGATTTGCGTATGTTGAACCATCCCTGCATCTCTGGAATGAAGCACAGTTGGTCGTGATGGATTATTTTTTGATAAGCATCTGAATTCGGTTTGCTAGGATTTTATTGAGAATTTTTGCATTTATATTCATAAGGAATATTGGTCTGTAGTTTTCTTTTTTTGTTGAGTCCTTTCCTGGTTTTGGTATCAGGATGATGTTGGCTTCAAAAAACATGTTGGGGAGGATTCCTTCCTTCTCGATGTTGTGGAATAATTTCTGCAGGATAGGAACCAGTTCTTCTTTGTATGTCTGGTAAGATTCAGCTGGGAAGCCATCTGGTCCAGGACTTTTTTTAAAAAAGGTTTTGTATAGCTGCTTCAATTTTGGTACTTGATATTGGTCTGTTCAGGAATTCTATTTCTCCTGATTGAGCCTAGGGAGACTGTGCGTTTCTAAGAATTTGTCCATTTCTTCCATGTTTTCAAGTTTATGTGCATAGAGATTTTTATAGTATTCATAGATAATATTTTGTATTTCTGTGGTATCAGTTGTAATTTCTCCGTTTTCATTTCTGATTGGGCTTATTAGAGTGTTTTCTTTTCTGCTTCTGGTTAATCTAGCAAGAGGCGTGTCAATTTTGTTTATTTCTTCAAAGAATCAACTTTTTGTTTTATTAATCTTCTGTATAGTTTTTTTTATTATCAATTTCATTTAATTCTGCTCTGATCTTGGTTATTTTTTTTCTTCTGTTGGGTTTGGGATTGGTTTGCTCATCCAGGTGTTTTTGTTGGAGTTGATTTCTGATTTTATACCACTGTAGTCTGAGAAGATACATGGTATAATTTCTATTTTTTAAAATTTTTTGAGACATGTTTCATGGCCTAGGATATGGTCAATCTTAGGGAATGTCCCATGAGCTAATGAGAAAAACATATATTCAGTAGTTTTTGGGTAGAATGTTCTGTAAATGTCTGCCAGGCCCATTTGTTCTAGAGTTCTGTTTAAGTCCACTGTTTCTTGGTTTATCTTCTGTTTGGAGCATATGTACTGTTCTGTCAGAGGGTTGTTGAAGTCCTGATTATTATGGTGCTACTGTTAATCATTTTGTTTAGATAAAGTAGGATTCACTTTATGAATCTGGGTGTACCTGAGTTAAGTGCATAAATATTTAGAATTGTTATGTCTTCTTGTTGAATTGTACCCTTCACCATTACATAATGATCATCTTTGTCTTTCATTACTGTTGTTGATTTGAAGGCTAAGTTATCTGAAATCAGAACTGCTATGCCAGCTTTCTTTTGTTTTCCATTTGCATGTAATATTATTTTCCATTCCTTCACCTTGAGCCTGAATGCATCCCTGTGGGTTAGATGTGTTTCCTGAAGACAGCAGACACTTGGCTTGTGTATATTTATCCATTTGGCCAGCCTATGTCTCTTTAGTGGTTATTTCAAGCCATTCACATTTATTTATTTATTTATTTATTTATTTATTTATTTTTCGAGACAGAGTTTGGCTCTGTTGCTTGGGCTAGAGTGCCATGGCATCAGCCTAGCTCACGACAACCTCAAATTCCTGGGCTCAAGCAAACCTCTGCCTCAGCCTCCCAAGTAGCTGAGACTACAGGCATGCGCCACCATGCCCAGCTAATTTTTTTTCTATGTATTTTTAGTTGTCCAATTAATTTCTTTCTATTTTTAGTAGAGACGGGATCTCGCTCTTGCTCAGGCTGGTTTCGAACTCCTGAGCTCAAACAATCCGCCTGCCTTGGCCTCCCAGAGAGCTAGCTATGTTGTTTTTTGTTCCTATGACCAGCTCTAGTTCCTCTGGAGAGGCACTCTAGTGCCTCAGATGGTGGGTGGGGCCCTGGGACTTCCAGGTGTGTCTTTATTCTCCACCTCAGCAGGAGTAGGTGGGGGAGTGAGGCTAGGCGGGGCTGGGTTGGGTGATTCTGCCCTCAAGTTCCACAGATGGTTTTAGCAGGAGCCAAAGGTCTGTTCCCTGCCTCTGGGTAAAGCTGCCAGGGAGGAGCTGAAGCGCCCCGCTCAACCAGAAAGTCTGTGTGTGGAGGTGGGGCTGTCTGTGACCTGCAGTCTGGCAGTTTGGAGCAGGCCTTGTTCCTTTCCACCCTCCCCTATTCCATGGTTTCTCCTGGGCTTCTGCTGGCAGGCAGGACCTCAAGCCAGCTGAGCTGTCCCATGACTGGGATGAGGGCCCGGAGTTTCCCTGCCCAGGATCCCTGCCTGAGTTGCGATCATGGCCCTCCGAGGGGAGGAGGGGTGCCCCACGAGTATGCCATAGCTAGGGCCCACTCTGATATGCCCCTGAAGACACACACACCTCAGTAGCCTAGTTCACAGATGTGCCTTCTGTGCCCCGAGGCAATGCGATGGAGACCTGGGTGTATGGGATCTGGCCTGCAGGCCTGTACCCCAGGCCCCAGAGATCAATCCCTAATCATGCCAGGGAGAAGAATGCTGGTCTCAAGTCACCCATGGGGTGCCCAAGTTGGATCAATGTCTCTCCACCTCAGGGTTTGCCCTGCTCTGCTGGAGTCACTGGGCAAGCAGCACCAGGAAAGGCCAGCAGGTAGGGAGCTCACAGCCTGAGCAACCCTCAGTCCACTGCAGGGCCCCAAAAGGAAAGGTCCAAGCCCCATTCCCTGTGGATGCCTCCGAATGGTGACTAAATTGTCTTATTCGGCAGCTGCAGATAGAGGAAGGGAAGGGGGGAATAAAGGACGAAGTGGAGGAAGGGATGCACACCGGTAGTCTCCAACCCTCTCTCTGGGAGGTAATCCTCCCAGAATGCCCAGGCTCTGGAGTTCTGCAGATCTCCTGGGACCCACTGGACCCCTGTGGCTCCTGCAGTCTGGGCCGGAGGTGGGAAATGTCTGTGTGGGGATGAGCAAGATGGAGCCTGAAGAGTTGAGGCTCCCCAGGGAGGACAAAGGCAATATGGTACCTGCCAACCAGCTCAGGTCTGTGGGGCGGGAGGCGTCCTGAGGGAACTGGGAGCCTGGTGCCCCGTCCGCGAGAGGCTCTCTCACTGGCAGCAGACGTCTCTGGGCTGGTGTCAGCAGGTGTCCAGCAGCTTGGGACCCACCAGCAGTCCAAGATGCAAGGGAGGGGAATGTTAACCGCTCCACCTCCCCTTGTGGCTGGTCTCCAGGCCTCTCAGGGCTTAATCCCTGCCAATACCTTTCTCCTTCCAGTTCTGCTCCGCAACCTCTTCCCACGGAGCCTCCTGTAGGTCCAGGCTCCTTCCTTCCGACCCTCATCCAATCTATGTGTGTCTGTCTGTCTGTTTTTTTCTCTTTCATCTAGAATTTCTCCTTCTTGCAGAGACACTCTGGCTGGAAGTGTTTCTCATCCACCACCTTCGAAAGGTCACATAATAATTTTCTTAATCCATGCTCTCTATGTGTGGGTTTGTCATATATTTATATATTCTGTAGATATTAGGTGCCTATTATGTGCCAAGCACTTTTTTAAGAATGGGAATACAGCAGTGAACAAACATTAAAAAGCAGACTGGGTGCGGTGGCGCACACCTGTAATCCTAGCACTCTGGGAGGCCGAGGCGGGTGGATCGTTTGAGCTCAGGAGTTCGAGACCAGCCTGAGCAAGAGTGAGACCCCGTCTCTACTAAAAATAGAAAGAAATTGGCTGGACAACTAAAAATATATAGGAAAAATTAGCCGGGCACGGTGGCACATACCTGCAGTGCCAGCTTCTCGGGAGGCTGTGGCAGGAGGATCGTTTGAGCCCAGGAGTTTGAGGTTGCTGTGAGCTAGGCTGACGCCATGACACTCTAGCCCGGGCAAAAGAGTGAGACTCTGTCTCAAAAAAAAAAAAAAAGGCAATCACTCTCCTTCTAGATACCTCCTTTTTTTCTCCATGGTGTCACCATCATGGATCTGAGGGAATCACAGCAGGTCCCAAAAGTAGGTTCTCCATGGATGAGAGAGGCCAGGAAAGATGTCGCAAAGCTGACCACGTGCAGGGAACTGTGGGATTCCACATTTAGAGGGGTTTTCATGTTGTTCTGTTTTTTTCTCTTATCCTGCAGCTGTGGGCCTGGGCTCATGGTCTCAGGCTTTCCTCAGTTGCAGGAAGATTCCCGCCGGTGCTTAGAAATGTGAAAATTAACAGGTAGTTCTAGAAGTTCCTCCTTATTGATCAACCCTCCATATCTGTGCATTCTGCATCCATGGATGCAATCAACTGCAGATTGAACATATCAGAAAACAAAAATTCCACAGAACTCCAAAAATCAAAACTGAAATTTGCCACATGCCGAGTACTATGTTGAATCCACATCAATGAAGTGACGTATTAGGCATCATAAGTAATCTAGAGGTGCCTTAAAGTATACAGGAGGGTGTTCATAGGTTACGTGCAAATACTACACCATTTTATATGAGAAACTTGAGCGTCTGCAGGTTTTCGTATCTGTGGGATGTCCTGGAATGTCCCCATGGATACAGAGGGATGACAGTATGTGCGTTGGGTTGTGTGGTAAACTAATTTTTATAGATGGGGAAGTAGATTTACAAAGAAAATAAGTTCATTCTTGACTTTCCTATTTACAAATGGGAATTTCCAGGGAGTGGTTATAAACTGGAATTTCAGGGGAATTTGAATGATGATTCACACTTTCGGTCTGGTGGGTTTTCAATTTTTTTAACACTACTCAATGAGGGTTTTCAGTTTCAACAGTAACTCTTGACAAAGACTCTGTCCTTTGGCCAAAACTTTGGTCAGCTTCCTGAGTCTTTTCTGATAGCTCAACTTTCAGTTTCTCTCTCTGTCCTGATAGAATCCACGTTCTTCTCATCCATGTAAAATGCTGAAGAAAATAACTGTCTCCAAATAGGGTGTTAAAAAAATTGACTGCCACATTAGAAAAAAATTTTTTTCCTTGGGGCCATGGTGTTTTATTACAAAAATAGAATAAAAACTTTGAAAACAAAACGATCCTTTCTAATTAATGAAAAATTTTTTATTTTTATTGTTTTCTGTGTATTTAAATAAAAAATAATATGAAAATTTGAAAATTAGTAATATAAAAAGCTTGAGCAAGAATCTTTCTAAGTCAGTTTATTGAAAATTCCCCATCCTTAGCATCTGACCACCCTCTCATCTC
>CAUYSK010005969.1:0-20145 GCA_963575035.1 Avahi laniger | reverse complement strand
GGAGAGATAGGAACACTCATGCACTGTTGGTGGGACTGCAAACTAGTGCAACCTCTGTGGAAAGCAATATGGAGATACCTTAAAGAGATACAAGTAGAACTACCATTCGATCCAGCAATCCCATTACTGGGCATCTACCCAAAAAAGCAAATGATGCTGTATAAGAAAGACACCTGCACCCGAATGTTTATAGCAGCACAATTCACAATTGCAAAGACAACCCTAGTGTCCATCAATACATGAGTGGATTAATAAAATATGGTATATGTACACCATGGAGTACTATTCAGCTTTAAGAAACAATGGTGATATAGTACCTCTTGTATACTCCTGGATAGAGCTGGAACGCATTCTACTAAGTGAGGTATCCCAAGAATGGAAAGACAAGCACCACATGTACTCACCATCAAATTGGTATTAACTGATCAACACATAAGTGCATATATAAGAATAGCATCGATTGGCTGTTGGGCAGGGGGGAGGAGAGTGGGGGGAGGAGGGAGAGGGGGCGGGTATAGACGTACACAAAGAGTGCAATGTGCACCACCCAAAGGATGGACATATTTGAAACTCGGACTTAGGGGGGAGGAGGGGCAAGGGCAACATACGTAACCTAAACATCTGTACCCCTATAATATGCTGAAATAAAAAAAAAATAGCAAGCATATACGAAACTGCCTCCTAGGTAGGCCACTCGCGCCGCTGGTACCAAAGGTGAGCCTCGGCAGGGACATACAAGGTTCACTTGAAGATAGCTCACCACCGTCTTGAACAGTGCTGAGAATTTCTGTTGGCCTCACATAAATATCTCCTTTTCGATAGCGTGAGTACTTTTTGTCCTATTCATTCTCTCCTGTCTCTTGTTCCCTTGAAATCGTTAAGGTTGAGAGACTTGTTACGGGAGAAGAAAAAAATGTATTACATCTAATTTATTCTTCCCCAAGAGGTCAATGGCAAAAGAAAAGTTGCTGTTGTTGTAAAGTTATTTATCATTGCTGCTTATTATTTTTCCCAAAATAAAGAGCAATAAAACAAATAATTACATATCCTGTTTTTACATTTGTTTTATTTAACCAAGAACTCAACCGTGAGTATCACAGAAATCCATATGCAGTATATTCAAACTATAGTTGAATTGGTGGTTGGAATCCTCACAATGTTGAATTATTGGTGTATATAGGTAGCATCTCCGCTCACATTGGTAGTCACATATTACCAAATATACGTGAAAATGCCTAATTTAGTGCCCATCATATAGTTAGGTGCTCTATTCACTATAAATCTGGATATATTATGTAGTATTACAAAGTGATAACATTTTAGAATGGGAAAGAAAATTAGACATCACCTTAGGCAACTTGGTTATTTTACAAATGAGAAAACTGTGTTTCTAATTCTTTAACTTGTGAATAAATGTGAATCTGAAAAGGGCAATCCTTCAGGATGAATCCTGAGTGGCTAACTGGGCCTAAATTTAAAACAGAACCAAGACGTCACTTGCTGACTAGAGGTCACACAGGTACTCTGAGTTCCCGGAAAACCCACACCTTTTTGACCTGGAGACTTTCAGAGCTCACCTGAATCAACCAATCAGAGCTCAGTTGTCTCAGCCAATCAGAGCTCTTCTGTATCAACCAATCACAACTCAGTTACATCAACCAACCAGAACTAGGCAAATTTGCATACTTCATTTGCATAAATGGACCTGATTGGGAACCTGGGCAGGAAAGTTTCAATAAAACCCAAACTTTCTTTTTGTTCTCTAGAATACGTCTTCATTTTACATGGAGGGCTGCCTCTCCCCAGTTTGCAAAGTGTTCATCAGAATAAAATCTCTTTCCTCCAGATTCTTTTTCAGGGAACTTTTGTTCACGAATTAAAAAACTGATAATAAGAGCAACCGATTCTCAGGGTTTTTATGAGGCTGAAATGAGATAATGCATGTGGAATACTTAGCACAAAGCCTGGCACCTGGCAAATGCTCAGTACTGATGGGAGCCTTAATCCTGCCAAGTTGTGACTCTATTTTCTGACTCATTGTTGACAGTCCAGTAGAAAAGAAAATAGGATCATATGAGCAAGGGAGAGCATAAAACCTAATTTATTTGGCAAGAATGTCATCATAGGTCTCTTATGAAGCTTTACTCTCTTATTTTAACAATGAAAACTAAAAGGAAATGAAGGCTGAGGAGAAATCGAAATTTCATGTGCAGAAATTCATCTAAAATTTAGAAATTCATCTAAAATAGGCGCAGGGACTTCTCTGAGTTGCTGTGTCCCTGTCCAGCATCATATCCTGAAGTCCTGAAATCACATTTCACCTTTGAGATTCCCTGCGCCTTGCCTAGCCTGCTACTTCTCTATGATTCCCAAGGATGTAGCTGGCATATAATATATATGTATTTGAAATAGGTGAGCACCCTATTCCTAGCAGGTGTTTTCTAAATCGTGATGCTAATCTATTAGCAATGATTAATAATTAATACAATTTTTTGTTTATTGGTTTTATATCTAAACATTGTCTTCTTTTCAGGAATATTGTTAGAGCAAGAAACACTGGTTTTGAGTAACATTGTTATTGTAGGCAGAAATGTATGTTCCCCCAAAGATGTCCTGGATTATCTGGGTGGGCTGAGTGTATTCACAAGGGCCCTTACAAGAGGGAGGCAGGAGGGTCAGAGCCATCATCACCTGTATGATGGAAGCAGAGGCTGGATATGTGATAAGGGACCATGAGCCAGCAAATGCAGGTGTTCTCTAGAGAAGCTGGAAAAGGCAAAGAAACAAATTCTCCCCTAAAGCCTCCTGAAGGATTGCAGCCCTGCCAACACCTTGATTTACTGAGTGTTCTAGTCTGTTTTGTGTTGCTATAACAGAATACCACAGACTGGTTAATTTATAAAGAAAGAAATTTATTTCTCACAGTTCCGCAGGCTGGGGAGTCCAGAATCAAGGTGCCAGCATGAAGGCCTTCTTGCTGCATCATAACATGGCAGAAAGTATCATGTGGACAGAGAGTGTGAATTAATCCATTCAGGAGGGAAGAGTCTAATCACCTATTAAAGGTCCCACTTCTCAACACTGTTGAATTGGGGATTAAGTTTCCAACGCATGAACTTTGGGGGACACGTTTAAATCATAGCACCCAGTAAGACCCATTTTGGACTTTTAACCTACAAAACATGTCTTAAGGTAATAAATTTGTGTTGTTTTAAACCACCAAATTTGTGGTAATTTATTTCAGTAACCCTAGGAAAACAGTATAATTGCCATTTTGGATTCTGTTGCAAATTTTTGCTAAAGCATGCATTAGTTCTCATTAATCATCAACTACTGTGCAGTGATGTTATGATATAGGAAACGGAATTTTTTTAAATGAAAGAGCTAGTATTTTTATTACATGTGTTTGGAAGCTTGCAAAGTTGTTTAATCCAATCTTCGTGGATTTTTTTATTTTTCTTGAAAGAGAGAGAAGTGTATTTGTAACATAACTCTTCTCTGATTTGACATGAAAGTGTTCTTAACATACAAAAATCTTTGATTAATTGTATATGTTATTGGTTATATTTTCATTAATGAAAATCATGTATTAATCATTTTTTTACAGAGTGAACATAGAGTAGAACTTCTTTTCACTGATAGCAAATTACTTTTCTTAATTACAGCTAAGTGTTATTGGCTTTGGTCCCTGCAGTTAGTATTAGTAATAATATCCTATCATTAGTAAGCATATAAATGTAAACAGAAGATAATTATCTTCAAGGGACATATGAAAATCAATCATTGTTATCACAACTGATGTCATAGGATAATGTTATGATTAACATTTTGACTTGGCAGAGACTGGTAGACTGAAAGGGTCAGGGCATGCAAGACAGCAAGGCCACTAGACACCTGTGTGAGCATTAGGACACCGCCCCTCTCTGGGCAGAAGCATCCTTGAGGATGCAGGTCATGACAAACCAGGAGAGCAGTGGCTAGACTTGAGCAGTTATTTGCCCCTTATATTTGCACCTCCCTTGGGTGGGATGCAACCTGCACAGCCATTTGCTGAAACCCTAGAAAGGAGCCTTGGGACTCATTCAAGGAAGGCAATCATGGTGTAGTGGGAAAGCGGTGACTTTGACATCATATTGATTGGGGCTGGATCTTTTTTCTATTATTCATTAGCAATGTGGCCGAGCAAGTTACCTAAGTCCTCTGAACCTAAAATTGCCCATCTGTAAAGTGAAGATAATAATACTCATCTTGAGTAATTGTTGTCGGAATTAAAGAGGAAGTATGCACAGTGTCTGGCTCACACAAGATGGCGGCCTGGCTGGGTGTGGTGGCTCACATCTGTAATTCTAGCTCTTTGGGAGGCTGAGATGGGAGGATCAATTGAGGTCAGGGGTTCAACACCAACCTGAGCAAAATAGCAAGACCACATCTCTCAAAAACAAAAATTTAAAAAATTATCCAAGTGTATTGGTGTGTGTCTATAGTCCAAGCTACTTGGGAGGCTGAAGCAGGAGGATTGCTTGAGCCCAGGAGTTTGAGGCTGCAATGAGCTCTGATGATGCCACTGTGCTCCAACCTAGGACACAGAGTGAGATCTTGTCTCAAAAAACAAAAATAAAAACAAAAACAAAAAATGGCAGCCTCTGAGAGGAAAAAAACCAAACTGTGTCTTTGCTCTGCTGTCACACCACACTCAACAACAACAATCAACACAGACAGAAGACTTCTGTGATCCAGTGTAGGAGTTGCCTCCCCGCCAAGAACAAGCAATCAAGTCAGTCACCAGCTCAGTGTCCTCTAATTCAATTCATACTCTACGGTTCAATTCCTACTCCTATAGTTTCAAACTTTTAAGGTGTTATACCAGTGGTGTCTCACACCTGTAATCCTAGCACTCTGGGAGGCCGAGGCAGGAGGATAGCTTGAGGTCAGGAGTTTGAGACTAGCCTGAGCAGGAGTGAGACCCCGTCTCTACTAAAAATAGAAAAATTAGCCAGGTGTGGGGGGTTGTGCCTGTAGTCCCAGCTACTCAGGAGGCTGAGGCAAGAGAATCGCTTGAGCCCAGGAGTTTGGGGTTGCTGTGAGCTAGGCTGATGCCATGGCACTCTAGCCTGGATGACAGAGCAAGACTCCGACTTGAAACAAACAAAAAAAACGAAACTTAAAAAAAAATCTTTTAAAGTGTTATAAATGCCTCTGAAACTCTTTTGAAATCTGTGGACTTTTGCACACACTTATAAAAGCCTGAATTTTGATTCCTTAGAACACATCCATCTTAATTAAGCTCAACCCTAATTCTACTTAGAAGCAAAATTGAATTCATTCTGTCCCCTTCTTCACATGACAGTCTACACATGCCTGAAGGCAATGAGTAGGTCAAAGGTTAAGGCCATGCTAACTTTTTGCATAGCTGCATTACTAGCTGTCTCAGTATGAATCACCCCCAGCTGCTCAGAGAATCAAATACCTGGAGGGCAGGAATTTTTGTCTGTTTATTCACTGCTCTACTCTCAGCACTTAGATCAGTATCAATACTCATTGAATGAATAAATGTACCGAGATCCTCAGATAGCTATCATATAAACTGTTGACAGATTCTTTTGTATTTATGTTGATTTTTTTAAGAACCCATCACCAGGATGTTGTGTTCAAACTTGATATGATATTGACACTTCCTCTTGTTTTTAAGACAGCATGACGGTCTGCCGCTATCTTATGGATCCATCTCCTATCACATTAACTGTCTCTTCTAGCCTGTGCCACCTGCATCTTTAATGAGTGACATCAGTCCACTGAATAGTACTGATGCGATTCTTGGGATAGGAATAGGGGCTAGAAGGGACAGATGGACGCAGCCGGGAATCATAAGCATTTAGAAGAGAGAGAGATGCAGTGATCACTTCCTGGTCACCAAATCAGGTGTCATTTAGATGGAGCTAATTTGGGGGATTAGACAACTTTGTTTGGCATGAAGATAAGAGACATGGGAAAGCATTTATCCCAGCTAGCATCATGGGAAAATGAGTTAATAGGGTGGTGTACCTGTGTTAGTCAGGGTCCTCCAGAGGAAAAGAGCCTATAAGATGTGTGTGTCTGTGTGTGTGCATGTGTGTGTGTATACACACATGCACGCACAGATAGAGAGATTAATTTTTTAGGAATTGACTTACATAATTGTGGAGGCTGGCAAGTCCAAAATCTGCAGGGTAGGCTGGCAGGCTGGAAACCCAGGGAAGAGTTGCAGTTCCAGTCCAAAGGTGATCTGCTGGCAGAATTTCCTTCTCCTTAGGGGAAATCAGTCTTGTTCTTTTAAGGCATTCAACTGATTGGATAAGGCCCAACCATATTATGGGGGGTGATCTGTTTTACTCAAAATCTATAAATTTAAATGTTAATCTTACCAACAGTCTTCACAAAAACATCTAGAATAGTGTTTGACCAAATGTTTGGGTATCATGGCCTAGACAAATTGACACATAAAATTAACCACTGCAGTGCTTAAGAAAAATCAACACAAACAGCTGGGTTTCTCCAGCAGGCCGATGAGAGCAACATTCTCATCTCGCTGGGTATTCACATGCTTCTAAGTCCTTGTAATTTCATGCCCTGAGCCTCCCCTCCTTACTGACTCGTCCTCGAATACCCTTCTCCAACCTTCCTTCCTTTACCACTGGAAAAAGTCTACTCAGCTTTCAAAGCTCAGATCAAATGCTAACTCTGTGATAGTTTCTTTAATACAACATTCCAATCTGGATATTTAATTCCTTCTTTGGTCTTTTATGCCTATACTATTATAACACTTACCGCATTGCCTTGCAATTGCTTATACATTAAACAACAGATTAGTGAAGTGGTTAAAAGTATAGACTCTGGTTCCAGACTTTGTAGATTTAATTCCTGATCTCAGCAAGTTACCCAACCACTCTATGCCTTAGTTTCTTCATCTATAAAACGGGGCTAAAATAATACCTAACACCTGAGTTTGCAGCGAGGACCTAATGGGTTAATATATGCAAAATTATCAGAACAGTATTCAGCAGATAGTAACCACTCAAAAAACTGGTACTCATTCTCATTCTTAGTTATTGTTGCTGTCTGATTCTTGTGTCATGTGGAAAGATTAGGTGCTTCTGGACGGCAGGGACATTATCATATACTTCTTTGTACCCCCCTCAACATTGTGTGGAATAGACCAGGGGTCTATAGACATTTGCTGGAGTATATAGGACCTTATATTTGTTGAGTGCTCTGCAGTATACAAAGGCTGGCAACATTGCCATCTGTTCAAACTTCACAACAAGTTTATTATGCCCATTTTACAGATGAGAAAACTGAGAAGTACGTATTAGGTGAATTGTCTAATGTCATATGCAGCTGGCACGCGGTAAAGTCTCCAACTCAAAGTCCAACTCTGACTCCAAGGTTGTGAGAGAGAAGTGCTGGGATGCAGGGGATTGGAGGAAGTTTTCCTTTTCTGGTCCAGGCACCAGCCTTGGTCCTTCCACACTCTTCTTACTGCCAGGAACAGGGCTATTATGGAGTGGGAAGGCTGCAAACAAATGAGGCCTGTGTTCACGCTACAGAACTGATTTAGGAAAGCGTGGGAGCAGGTGAAGGCCATTAATACAAGATATCCTCTGCTGTGACCGTGGCCTCTTCGATTTTGGTCTTGATCTCGGGGAGGGGAATTTGACTGATCGCCACCACAACCAAGTTTGCCGCGTGGGCCGAAGCGCTGGCCACGCAGATCCAAAATGACTCTTCGAACTGTTCTTCCACCACGACAAACTGAAAGAGCCTCTCCTGAAAGTTGGCGATTTGTTCGGTCAGGTCGTGAAACTTCACCGCGGCCATGAAGCTGGCGATGGCCAACGCCACGACGCCACCTGAAACTCAGAAAGGGCACCCTCATCCATGGCCCTTTTTGCAGTTTGATGACTCCATGTGAGTTAGCATTTCTGAGGCACATGTGACAAACTCATTTCGAGTTTAAAAATTATGAGGGCAGCACAAATTTAATTTGCTTTTAAAAGCAGAAAATAATCCACACCGTGTAAGGGGGAAAGACAGGGTTGAGGGGAAAAGAGAATAAGTTTTATGTCACATTGGCTTTGAATCCCAATCCCTCCATTTTTCCCCCTTACCCACTACCATCCTTCCTAGGGGAGCCACATTTGGAGAAGTATAATCTCTAAATATCTTGGGATTTCTGTGTAGACCGTGAATGCTTTTTGTGGCAAGATGAAAGAAGACTGCATTGTGCAGGCTGGGGTTTCACCCCAGGGCTAGGCTGTCGGTGTCCTCTTTAATTTTCCTCTTTCCATGTTTAAGGCTAAGAAGACATAAGAGAAGGAAGGAAGGGAAAGCAGAGAGTGGAAAACTGGAAGAATTCCAAACCTCATTCACTCTCCTATCTGTTGCTTAAAACTTTTAACTTGGTGTTGGTGGTGGGGGTTGCTCAAATGTGCACGTGCTTTCTCTCTCTCTCCCCTGCTTGGATGTTAATTAATATTTTAAAAAACCACACTTATTATGCTTTGCTTTTTTAGATTATTACATCTTCATTGAAGAAAATTTGGACACCGGGGAAAATCATGTATATGAAAATGCAAATTTACTTTTATCCTAAAAGCCAGGTTTGATCATTTTAGTATATTTCTTCACATTTCTTGCTCTTTAGTAAAATGAGTATTATGGCGCTCTTCCTTTGATTTTAAATTTGATTATTTTTCCCTGTTGTTAAATAGTCTGTTACAGCATGACTTCAAACGGGGGCATAACATTTTACTCTGGTTACCCACTATAATTGACTTAAGTATGGCCTTACTTCTGGATGCCTAGGTTACTTTTAATTTTTGATATTATAAAGTGCTACAGTGAATACCATTTTATGTACATCTGCTCTTGTCCAGTTATTTCCTTAGCATAAATCCCTATGTGGAATCGTTCAGTTGAAGGATATTCATATTTTTATGACTTTTGGCACTGAGGTTTCGTCAAAAAGGATAAAAAACTGTTTTTAACACTCTCATTGGTATAGTTTGAGAGTATTATCTCTCCGAGGAAGGAAATAGACAGAGATAAGCATTTATTTAATAAGCAGGATTGAGCACTTTTTACATGCTGGCCACTGTGAGTTTTCATGGAGAGATAAACAAGATATCCATAGTTTAGACAATGGTGAGCCATGTATATAAATAATTCTGCAGGGTGGCCACTATCTTCAAACAAAAGCGATTCCATAATAATTGATTTCTTGATATTACATTATAATACATGATAAAATAATACAATCTGTTTTTATACTTTATGGTCACTTTGTATAAGGTAAATGTTGTGAGGGATTATTTCAAACGGCACCTTGACCGTTTAACCTGGCTGTTCTGAGATAGCCTCATTTCGTGGGATGCTGTTATTTTCATTCCAGATGATTAGTGCATAATTAAATGCAAATTAATTTCCATGTATCAATATACTCTCAGATCAACACACATACACACACACATTTTTTGGTCTTAGTTTTTGGCTTGGAAAATAGGTTACGATTGGCATAAATGAGACCATGGATCAATGAAAAGACAAAGGGCTTAGAATTAATTTGACTTGGGTTGGAATGCCATCTCTGCTACTCATTGCTGTGCACCCTTTTAACTTCTCAGAGCCTCAGGCTCTTTGTCTATAAACATGGGTCTAATAATACCTCCTAACAGGGAGGTGGTGAGGTTTAAATGAAGTAAGGCATGCAAAATCCCCGGGTCGATGCCTAGCCCTCAGTGGATGCTCCATCGGTAACATCTAGTAGAAGTGAAGGTGTTTGGAGAGGTGAGAGGAGGGAGAGCTCCATCAGCCAGTGAGCCCTGCCTGCATCCATGTGCCCGGGGACTCCAAAGACACTGGCCATTAGGTGGCACTCATTTCCCCCCTCAGCCTGGAGCGGGGACCCAGCAGCCTTTCACAGACCCTCTCCCGCTCACACCACCCCCCTTCCCTTCTGTCCCTAGTGGAGTTCCTCCCACCCTCAGCTCCGTCTCTTCGCCCCACCCCCAGGGTCCCCACCTCTCCCTACCCCCAGCTCTGTCTCTGCCTTCTCCTCTCACCCCGACCTCTCTTGGCGGCTCCAAGTCCTCAGCTACAAACGTGCTCTAAGAATATGGTTCTTTCCTGCCACAGACTCTGCAACTTCTAGTAGAGAGGACGTTCATGCCCGTCGAGAAGACCCAGGGAAGTCAAGGCTGAGGGGGGCATTTTAGTTCCTTCGTACCTTCTGCCCAACCACTTGGTGAGGGTGTGGACACCGGCTGCTCTCCCGAGGGGACTTCTTACCTGCGAGGACATTCCACAGGCAGATGCCCCCAGGGCCATTGACTGCCCGGTACGGGACCTGGACCATGTTGAGAATGGCAACGCCCGTGCCGACCAGAGCCAGGGCCAAGGCCAGGAACAGGAGCAGCAGGACCGTCACGTGAAGGCCTGCGTTGAGCTCCCTCACCAGGTGTGGGAAGACTGGGGAGAGAAGACACAGCCGTTATTTCCGTGTCAGAGCTTGGATCGCTGCCACAGAGCCTGAGCTTGCTCATCAGGAAGGCTCTTATAGACCCGGAAGAGGACAAGGCAGCATGCGTTGGGTTTTCACATGGCAGGAGGCTTCCTGTGCTGGACTCAGCCCCAAGAGCTGCCACTTGTCAGTTGACCAACAACCCTCTCTTCCTTGGAGTGGACACAAAATCAAAATGTGCCCAGCTGTCAATTTAAGTTGCGTTGACCCTGCAGCTCTGGGATCTGATGTGAACTGACATACACAAGCCCCACATGGTGTCTCAGCAAGGCAGACGTATCACCCCCATGTATGGAGGACCCGTCATTCTCATGTTGCACAAGACTTCATGAAGATATTAATTTGTCATATGAATGTGGCAGAATAAGTTAGAAAAATATTAATTTGTATTTGTTGTCTCTGTGCCACTGGTATTAGCTGTCGAGATGAAATGATATAATAGAGTCCTTCAAATACTGTCTGGGAAAGAGTGAGTTCTCAGAAACGGCTGCTGTGCTTATTGCTGTTAGTATTTTGACTCTCTGACCTGGGAAAGTCATGTGACTTCACAAGCCTCAGTTTCTCCATCAGCACAATGGAGAGAGTAATAGCTGCGTATGAATCGAGGGTAATCGACATTTACTGAGCACTGTCATGGGCTGAGCATCTCACACCTATCGCCTTATTCAAGATATGAGGCAGATTTTATCAGCTCCCTTTACCCACGGGCTTGGAGATATTAAATCCCTTGTGCTTGGGCAAGGCAACCCTAAACTCTCTATGGGATTATATCCTATATACTATATGGTATAAAGAGTTTCGAGTCACTATTTTTAGTTGTTGTAAGTGAAGAATTTAAAATATGAAAGCTAAAGAACCCCTGAGTATAGCTATTCCTCTGCAGCTACTCCAGGGTTTTTGCTGAACACCTCCTGGTTGAATCTGGGCCAATTTCTTGAGCACCGACTTCCCTTCTGTGTCATCTGAAACCACTGACCAGCCCCTCATAGGTCTCCGGGACCCAACGCTTCCCTGGTTCTCCTCGTCCTCCTCCAACTCTTCTCCCCTCTGCTTCCTTTCCCGGCTCACCTGCCTCTCTCATTTCCCCACGTCTCCCCGCCCTGACAGCTACAGTTTTCGTCCATCGTCCTCTAAGGTGTCCTTCCTACTCACAAGTTTCCAGGCACTCCCTGTTTACGTCCTTAGTTCCCATCTAACTTTCTTTCCAGTTCTGTATTTCCATTTATTTTTTATCTCCCTGTGGTTATCTCATCGGCATTGGAAACTTTACCCTGGAAGACGAGCTCCTTTCCAGGGTGTTTGTCTTCCTTTCCTGTGCTTCCTTCCCATCTCAATGTCCTTTAGATTTTTTTTTCTCTTTTCAAACCCACAACCCCTTTTTATTCCAAACACGGTAGCATATGCCTGATTTTTTAAATTGTTTCATTATCTCCTTTCTTGACCATGCAATCCTTAGAACACATGACTAGCATAATAATGCTCACCAAACCCTTAAAATAGAAAAGAGCCACGTATGTGATTGGCAAAGATCAAACTGTTTGCTAATACACTGTGCTGACGCTAGTGTCAGGGGAGGCACTCACCAATCTTGCAGGATATTAAATCATACAACCTTGTTAGAGGGCAATTTGGCAACATCTAGCAAAGCAAATTCACTTCTAGGAATTTATTTTCCATAAGGACTCCCACGTGTGCTCAAAGCTTGGATCAAATATTGAATATTCATTACAATAACAAAAAGTTGGTGAAAACCCAACATGTGAATCAATAGTTGATTGATTTAATAAATTAAGGTACCAATAATGCACACAATTCAGCTTTTAAAAAGAAATAGTTATACCCACATAATGATACGAACCCATATCCAGATTCAATTTAATAAAAAATTGAGAAATAACCATATTAGGATGGTGAGGAAGAGGGAATTTTGGACATATGGAGTGACACAGAGAAGATGGTAAAGCGTGCCCAGACCTCAGCTTCCATAGTAGGAAGTGAATTAACTGTATTAAACAAAAACTTTATTGGCAAAGTGTAAATCTCATTCAACCACCACATTCATGTGCAATACCCCAGGACTTAAGATCTCCCAGTTGATTGAGATCTTATTAATTTTCATATATGTCACTATTTGGAAATTCGAATCTTTCCTTAGGAGCTCTGGGGTCTTGCTCCGTCACCCAGGCTGTAGCGCAGTGGCTTGATCATAGCTCAGTGTGCCCTCAAACTCCTGGGCTCAAGTGATCCTCCTGCCTCACCCTCCCCAGTAGCTGGGACCACAGGTGTGTGGCTAATTTTTTATTTTTGTAGAGATGGGGTCTTGCTATGTTGCCCAGGTTGGTCTCAAACTCCTGACCTCAAGCAATCCTCCTACCTTATCCTCCCAAAGCACTGAGATTACAGGTGTGAGCCACTGTGCCCAGCCCCATTTACTTTTTGAGAGGTGACTCTGCATTTGGTCCTGTCCCACAGTGCTGCCCCAGGAAAGCTGAGGCTCACTCGCCTTTCAAATTTGTACCCAGTTTCTAAGAGTTTTAGGTGTCTCTGACTTAAGAATTAAATTTAAGTTTCCAGCTTGAAATCCACAACCCTAAAAGCACATGATCCATAGTGATAAATGACAACAGCTGCCTACACTGGGTGCAGACTCTGTGCCAGGCATGTCCACGCACTCATCTTCCTGCTCATGGACACTCTCCCTCACTCTTACAGCAGAGAAAATTGAAGCTCAGAGGAGTGAAATAGCTTAGCCAAGGTCCCACAACCAGAAAGTGCTGGCTTAACTATTCTGTTACAGCGCCTATAGTAGAAGAATCAGAAAATTTAGATAAGCAGAGGTTTGAAATTCTAATTGTAGTGTCACTTGAATTCTAGAGTTCTTATTTTGATTTTAAATAAATATTTCTTATTTTGTATGCATTAGAGCTACCTTACTAGAATATCGGAATTGATTGATCATTCTATCGGCATCTAAAACCATTAGATAATTTGCTTGCTCCTGATCCCAGAGAAGCCTGGCAGTTCCTTTTGCCCCAGCAAGGACAATGAGAAAAGCGGGACATTTGAAGTCAAAGCCAGGTCCTGGTGATTGCAGGAATACTTGGGGTAGGAAGCAGGGAGGGAATCAGAGAACAAAATACTGCAAAGCAACCTACTATGTTAGGTGCTTTTACAGAAATTCTTTCAGGTATTTATATCTCTGATCCCCAATTTCCTCATCAGTAAAATGGGCATAATAACATTTCTCCTCTAGCATAGTAAAAATTGAAGGAAGTGAACTATGAGAGGTGGCTTCACATAGTAATGTGTCCTGTGCCTGGTACACATTTACCCACTTCTCCTTTACCAGGTGGTGAGCTTCTCCAGGGCGGGCACTGGTCTGTTTTGTTCATACATATTTTCCTAATAATACTTGGCCTGTAAATACTCAGCAGTACAGTTGAATGTGTGGACATCGCTAAATTAATGTTCATCTCTTTCTTTCTTCGGCCACCCAAACGGTCAAGTTGACTTGTTTTTATTTCATAATGTCTCAGTATAAAAAAGGACCTTAATCATCTGTGATGAATAGTTCTTTGGCTTTCTCCGTGACTGGTGTGGGAATTGATTCCCTTGGGAGACTCTATGGGCGAGCTCTGGGATGAGAAAACAGGCTGTTTGTGAATGAGACCCAATAAAAACTCCCTGCTCCACGATTTACAAAGCTTTCTCGCATCCCGGTCTCTGCCGATCTGCACATTCCCCGCAAGCAGGGATTTTTTTTTTCTACAGACCAACAGTAAGTGGCAGAAGTAGGTAAACTCTGACCAAGTTGGGGGTGGGAGGCTGTGACACACCCCATAGCTGCCTCGAGGTTACCCTGTGCTGGAATCAAAGGCGGTAGATCTGAGGGAGACCAGCTTGGCACCAGTGAACCTCAGATGCACACAGCATCGAGCCAGCCAAACACGGGAGGGACCTGGCCCCAGGCTCCTAGGAAAAGGTTTCAAAGGGAATCGCAAGCAAGTTACTGTGAATGGGTGTTCATATACCCTCTTTTGGGACAACCCCGGGGCAGCAGGAAAGAAAACTTTCTCAAATACTGTGCTACTCAGGGCTGATAACAAAACGTTCTTCATGGGTCTCACACAGTTCAGAGGCTCCAGAGACCAGACTGCGCGTTAGGTGAAGCCGGGGGGGATGTTTCCCATGGCTGTGCTCAGAAGGAGGAGGAAGGAGGGCAAGAAATGTTTACTGAGTTCCTCCGGTGGGCACACATTTGCTCACTGGCTCATGGCTTCCGAATAGAGGCAGTTTCAATGTCTGTGAGCTGGGAATGGCAGGAATCTTATCGCTAGGCTAACCCTGGTGCATGACTGCTGTTTAATCTTCTCACTCCATTCAAATTCCACCAACTGTCCTCTTGGGGCTCAGAAACCGATACCCCAAAGTATGGCGCTTTGACATGCTGAACTGAGCAAGAGGCCTCAGGGTCTCTCTGACTGTCCCCCCTCTTGTCTCTCAATGCTCTGTCTCTCCCAAACCACAGAACGAAGTTGTTCTCTGAAGTTCCCTTATCTGTCTACAGTCCAGACCCCCCAAAGAACAAAACAAGGACCTCTGGTCCCTTCCCTAAGTTTTCATTAACTGAACTCATATCGCAGGAAGAAAGACTGAAGTTTGTCAGCACACCTAGACAGATTTTGCCATAAACCATTGTCTGCTCTGTGGGCCCAACAGACTTTGTACGTTTTTCAAATCCATTGAGTTTCTCTCAAAATCATTTACTACCCCCTTAAAATCATCCACACTTTCCCATCTCCCTTTTCCCTAAGAAGAAGCGTATTTAACCATCTGTACCCCACTGGGAGATGGGGCCGTCATTCCCTGAGGGTCCTGGCCGCCCCCCCTGCCGTGCACACTAGTGAATTTGTACGCCGTTTCTCCTATTAATCTGCCTTTGTCGGTGACCCTTCAGAGGGCAGTCCCAACGGCATCCTTCACAGCAAAGACATCCAGTTCAGAGTCAAGTACTGCATGTGGTTGTCATAGCTCCCTTTTAGCATTGCTTTTATTTTTATTTATTTTTTGTTTATATATGTGTATTTTCAACTTTTATGCTATTTTTTTTTTTTTTTTTTGAGACAGAGTCTTGCTTCGTTGCCTAGACTAGAGTGCTGTGATGTCAGCCTAGCTCACAGCAACCTCAAACTCCTGGGTTAAAGTGATCCTCCTGTCTCAGTCTCCCGAGTAGCTGGGACTCCAGGCACACACCACCACACTTGGCTAATATTTTTTTTCTATTTTTAGTTGCCCGGCTAATTTTTTCTAATTTTAGTAGAGATGGGCTCTTACTCTTGCTCAGGCTGGTCTCGAACTCCTGAGCTCAAGCAATCCTCCTGCCTCGGCCTCTCAGGGTGCTAGGATTATAGGAATGAGCCACCAGGCCTGTCTTTATGCTATGTTTTTAATGAAGCTATTTTTCCGATATCCAAGACCCAACTTAAATAAATATGCCCAGAGATTTTTTCTTGAATATACATAACATATATATATATATTCTTCATGTATATAAATGATGACGATTTGTCAATGGTTTCAGCTTTCTGTCTTTACACACTTAGTAAGAGTCTTACCATGACCAGGTTTCTAAAAACTACTACAGTTCTGAAATACAGAAATCAGGTAATGAATAAAATTCCTTATCCCCTTTCACTGGCATGGTGTTTAATTATAGCTTTGTAGGACACTGTTCTCACCAGTGATCTAACTGTTTGATTCTAAAGGTTTGCAGAATATTGTCTTTTTTGTTTTGCTTTTTCTTCCTGGGAGACCCTTTCTAAGCCTGGCTTGGATTCCTGCCTCATTGGTGTTTGCGCAGACTGCTCTGTTTACATCCTGAGCAGCTCCGCAGCGACGCCGAATATGGGCCAAAGTCCCTGCCTGATCACGTTCACGGAGCACGGTCAAGTGCCGTGTCTGAGGTCTCCCCACCTGGGAACATCACAGCTGGGCTTCAGACTGAGCAGTCTGATTCCAGTGCCCCTTTGCTTTATCTCAAACTACAAGGCTTTTATATAAATAGACGTGGAAGCAGTTGTCATGCATCATGAAGGTTGTTATTTCTGCAGGCAGTCTCCATCTGCCTTTTGTTGTTTTTGAAAATATCCAAGTCATGAGGCCCAGGTCTGGGGTCTGGCTCTGCTCTTTCCTGGCTGGGTGACCTCGGGCAAGTTATGTAACCTCTCCGAGCCTCAGTGTACTCCTCTGCAGAACGGGAACATTAATCGTTCCTTCTTTATAGGGAATGTTGTAAGGCTTAAAAGAGACAAACGGTATGAAGGACTTAGTGGGATGCCTGACGCATGTAAGTACTCAGTATTTTAATAGTCATTATTAATAGAGGTAAACTACAAAAATATACAGATCCCTATTTCTAAAGTTTCTGTACACCTCTACAGGAAAAGGGAGAAAGAAAGGAAGGCTGGTCCCTTTTTGGTGCCGAACAAGAACCCTCGGCTTTGACACGCCTGACTTTGAGGCAGCAAATTCCACATTTGGACATAAGCACCCTTTACAAACTAAAAAAAAAAAAAAAAAAAAAAGTCTAAACCAGCCTTTATGCCCCCCACATACTCACTTGTGAATTGGGACTGGCGGCCCCCGAGCCCGCACTGCCGAACCTTACACCCTCGGAAGAGCCCGTAGTAAATGTCCCCAATGAATTTGACCAGCTCCAGGTCCGTGGCATTGACCAGATCTACTCCCGTCTGACAAAGGATTTTCCCGCTCAGCCAGTGGGGCACCGCCAGGGCAATGATGATCAGGATGAAGGAGGAGAAGCTAAGCACAGACGCCAGCCCATACCACGCCTTCTTGAAGCATCCAGGCATGCTCGTGTGTGCAGGTCATCCTCGAGGTCTCCGGACAGCAGCGGGGGTGGTTGACGTCTTCCAAGCACCAGCAATGTCCTTTTCCAAGGTCCGCTCTTCCAAATGCACCATTTCAAGATTTCGAGCCCATCTCCTCGTCCTCCCTCAGCTGCCTCCACAGCCCATGTTTACTACAACCACATCCGGAAGCCTCTGCAGAGACAATCTTCATCTGACTGTGTGGCTGACTATGTTACTGGGGAAGTAACCGTATATCTTCCTCGAGACTAATGTTTCAGCGGAGGGTTTAATCGTTCCTCGTTTCAAGTATTTAAATAACCCTGGCGTGGACCTCACAACGATGAGAAAGTTATTAACAGACAAAAACCAGGTAGACCCAATGATAAAGAGACACTAACCAATCCCAAAAAATGCATATGGCTGAAGGAAAACAAAAATGGAATTGTTAGCACTTGCATGTTGCCAGCAACGCCAGTATCAAATGTTGATCTCTTTGCTGTGTGCCCTGGCATTTCTTTCTCTAAAATGTCACTGCTGTCAGAATCCGCAGAACTGCTATTAATACCATGAAATGACCCCTGTTCTTAAGGCTTTAATTGAAATGTGTAAACAGGGCTTTGTGGATTTATCACTGGGTAAATCTGCGCAGGGTAGAATTGACCAGAGTCGTCAATTTGCAGCTGCTGGGGCAGGCTGACCCCAACACTTAACATTCCTCTCCCCTGCATCTCCTTCTGTGTCACCTGAAATGGGACAGAAAAATGTTTTTCTAATGTGTTAGCAAATCGTAGCCCCACGGCTGGGGGACTGATCTCTTCTAATAGTGAAGATCTGTCTTTTTCTTTTAATCTGTAGATACTAGGATTGAAATATTCTCTACTTTCCATCTTATACTGTGGTTTTTTACATTTTGCTTTTTATTGTATTGCTGAATGTCTACTTAATGTCATGTGATATTGGCAAGAGCCACTCTGTCCATACCTTTGGGGAGCAAAATTGAGCAGAATTGGCAGGGTAACTCTTTTTATTTGGTCACAGGAGTCTGGAGGGAGGCTCTAGGAAGTTGCTTTGTTAACTGATAGGGGACCCAGGAATCTCACTTGGAGAAGAGGGACATGCTAATGGGAATGTCAGTTTGCTTTCTTACAATGGGAGCTCACTTCTGTGTCCTCTTCCTGGGAAAATAAAAAAGAGTATCTCCAAGCTTGTCTGGCACTCTACCATGTACAAAGGACTTTTACTACATGCACGATCACCCCGATGCTCCTGCAACCCTTTGTGGTAAGCAAGGGATGTACCATTCTTGCCATTTTTCTTCCCCTAGGAAAACTGGATATCAGCGCTGGAGTTAGAATTCAGGTCTTTGAAATACAATGGCTCATCTTCATCACAATGACCTTGAAATAGCAAATGTTTTTCTGGTAATAAATGACATAATACATATAAAAAGCTTAGAAGACTGCTTGGCACGTTAATAAATGATCAATAATATTAGCTAACATTCTTATTTTAATGTTAAGCACGATTTGAGAAGGCAGGATATGTGTAATATCATTGAGTTATATTTTTGCCTTAAACGATGGACCTATGTCAACTTTTGGTGTTTTGAGGGGTTAAGCAATTATTTTTAGAAAAACTGTGGGAAACACCTGATTCTCAACAAGGCTTTGCCATGCTGAATGGAGGTGTGGTTAAGCAGAACTCTAGCTATTGAAGACCTGGGTTCAAATTCTTATTCTTCTGGACAAATGTTTGAGACTCTCAAGCCTCAGTTTACTAATCTGTCGTAGAATTACTGTGTGGAGTAAAGTGAAATAGCACATGCAGATCACTCAGCATGGTGCCTGGGATACAGAGGGCACTAAATAAATGGTGCTTTCTCTCCATCCAGTCTTCTAGCAATTCTATTTCTGATAATGAAGCTTCTGACAATAAAATGTGCTGCTGGCTGCATCCTCTTCTCCAATGACGTATTTCTGTGTGCCTTATCTGGCGCAAGTTTATTAAACCAACATCTGTGTCTGCTGTGTACTGTGTGTGGGTGGGAGGTGGTAAAAGACGTATCATACGGGATCTTGTCATCAAGAAGGTTTTATTTATGTTAGGGCGCTAGTTCTCAACCAATGATAATTTTGCCCCTAGGGGACATTTGGCAATATCTGGAGATATATTTTTGATTGTCATAATTTAGAGGCTGGCGCTTGCTACTGGCATGTAGTGGGTAGAGGCCAGGGATGCTGTAAATATCCTACAATGCACCGACAGACCCTGTCACAAAGAATTATCTGGTCTAAAACGTTGATAGTGCTGTTGTTGAGAAACTTTGTGTTACAGGTACAGGCCATGGGCAGAACTAATATGTCAGGGAGAACATGCTAGAACTGTGACTGGGGATGGGTGGGGTGTGATAAAAGGCTCATGTGGATTAATGGATATAAATATACAGTTAGGTAGAAGAAATAAGACTTAGTGTTCTGTCGAACAGTGGGGTGACTATAGCTAACAATAATCTGTTGTGTATTTCAAAATAGCTAGAAGAGAATAATTTCAATGTTCCTAGCATAAACATGATAATGTTTAAGGTGATGGATATCCCAATTACTCTGATTCGATTTTTAAATATATGAATGTATCAAAATATCACATGCACCCTCAAAACATGTACATCTATTACATATCAATAAAAAAGAAGTTAAAAAATTATTCTGAAAAAAAAAG
>CAUYSK010005968.1:0-63289 GCA_963575035.1 Avahi laniger | reverse complement strand
TATTAATCACATCTGAAAAATAACTTCAGAGCAACATTTTGACCAGACACCCGGGCACCGTAGCCCAGCCAGGCTGACATGTGAGATGAGTCATTGCACACGGCTTGTGTTTTACATGGTTTCACAGCATTTTCCCGTGGGCTTTAGCTTTCTTTGCCCGCTGTGGTGACTGAATACACTCTTTTTTTTTTTTTTTTTTGAGACTGAGTATCAATTTGTTTCCCTGGCAAGAATGAGTGCCGTGGTGTCAGCCTAGCTCACAGCAACCTCAGACTCCTGGGCTCAAGCAATCCTACTGCCTCAGCCTTCCGAGTAGCTGGGACTGCAGGCATGCGCCACCATGACCAGCTAATTTTTTCTATATATTTTTAGCTGTCCAATTAATTTCTTTCTATTTTTTTGGTAGAGACGGGGTCTCGCTCTTGCTCAGGCTGGTCTCGAACTCCTGAGCTCAAACAATCCGCCCGCCTCAGCCTCCCAGAGTGCTAGGATTACAGGCGTGAGCCACCGCGCCCAGCCCCTTAATACACTCTTTATTGACATTCTTCTCTTCCCTTTATCACTATTCTACTTCAATAATCATATTTCCTGCACCTCTAATACAAACAATGTGCATTTGAATCCCTTGGAGAATTATTTAGTATTAAATTTTGAAATATTTATAGGAGTTGAACTTTCTGTAACAGAGTAGATAAGTAGATAAATTATATAATTTATTGGCTGTTTCTCACAAGCCATTACAAGGCTAGAATATTATGACGAAGGCCATTTTATAGGCAGCAGAAGAGTCGTGTGTGCACAGAGAACTGGGGCGGCTCACCCGAGTTTGCAGGCGGGCAAATGGAGAGGGGAACGTGGAGAACCACACGTCTGATCCCAGCCAGGGCCCCTGTACCCCTCTCACGAGCCTGGGGAGGAAGTTTAGAAACTGGCAGTTACTTTGATGTGGCTTTTGAAGGATCCCAGGCAGCAAATTGGCACTGGCACAGTGGCACTCCCAGCAATTCCCTGGCATGGAGGGCTGGTGCTGACAGGGCCGCTGCAGGCTGTGTTGACGATGTCTCAAGACGAACAACAAAACCTTTATTTGTCTCCCTACCCCGGGGGAGGAAAGACAGGCTGGTGAGGCACCACTTCATTTCAATTTTCTTTTGTTTTGTCTTGAAACTAGGGGACTAAGGGGTAGGATACAGAACGGGGAGGCAACAAAATATGAGACATAAACCAATTGACTTACATTAAAACCATTTCTAAGATCTCATATTCCGAAATGGGTGAATAAGCATGAGGGAACTCAGGTCTTATGAAAATCAAGGTAAACAAATAGATAATGACGTTAATGAAATTTTTCTTATATTCTAATTTGTAACACAGGGACTTTAAATTTTATAGACTGCGGGCTCACTCTGATATATCCATTTACATTCCTGTGTGTAGAAAAATAACCAACATTTAATTTAAATCTAATTAAATGTCACCCATTATGTTAAAGAACTTACAGCTGTTGACTGGGTTAAGCCTCTCAATGGTTCTATGACATATATACTATTTTATACTCACGTTACAGAAGAGAAAACTGAGACTTAGCAAGACTAAGTAAACTTGTGCAAAGCTTGTACAGCCTGGACTTGGAATAGCCGGATTTGAACTCAGGTTGTCCTCCAAAGCTCTGAATTCCTTAGTACATTATGCATCTATGAATGAGAAAATCATACCGCTACCGGTACTGCACTGGCCAAAGAGACATAAGAACTCATCCAATATGGATGGCTTCTTAGCAAGGTGTAACTAGGCGTTGGAAATAGCTCAGCTTTCATGGCCAAGGATTTTTCTTTCAGGGTAAATTTAATTTTAACGTATGAAAGACTGTATTGTCCTTTGACAGCTATTTGTGGTAAATCTACTAATCACAATCTTATGAACATTTGACATAAAGTATTCCCTTCACATGCACAATAGCACAAATTTTCAGTGTCATTATTTTAATTGATATTTTATATCTGTCTGAACAGTTTCCTCATCTAAAGTGGTTATAATGTTGCAAAGAATAATTTAGAAAAGGGGAAAATGGGGAAGTTGAACAACTTTTCCCAAATAATCCATAGTCAGCGCTTTATAATCAGACACTATTGTTTGGTGTCAGCCATAACTGGGCCACATTAAATATTTTAAATTTTATATTATCTGTGACCCTGTCCTTTTATTTAGGTAGCTATGATCTATTTGACTGTTACAGAAATATGTATTTCTACTTTTAGACATGATTTACCTCCACTCAGCAACTGAAGAGACCCTCAATTATTATAAAAAAAAATCAAAAGAATAAACAGTAGATTTAGCCAAAGGTAGTGATATTTACCTCTTCTCAAATGTTCTGTGTGTCTATGGCCAAGGCTAGTGCTAAGCCAGCTGTAGAAACCTGAGAGAGTCTCCTGGCCTCCAGCTCCATCCCTCACCCTCTGACCACCCAGAAAGAGCAGGCCAGTTGCCTGGCTTCAGTGTACTGTTCGTGCCCTATTTGTTTTGGTATCTCTGAGACGGTGATTACAGTGGATGTGGGAGTGAATGTCAAGTTGTTAATACTTTTGTTTCAGCCTTCATCAAAAGATGTTTTTCAGGTGCTAATAGCTGCCAACCATTTACTCTGGATATAATTAGAATAAGAGCATTTTTTTTTCTATATGAAAATAACTAAGACAGAACACTATTCTTTTGTGGTATATGGCTTATTATACACAATGCAAGGGAAATCAGAGAAATTGATTTGGCCAACAGTAAACGGACAAGAAATTATCATATCTTCAGCACAGTAATCACTTGCTGGGGAAAAAGTTGTGTTTTGGTCTGATTTAGGTCTATCCCAAATCAGTGTCATGTACATCATCAGAAATGCAGGGGATCTCATGACACTTTTAAGTATTCATAAAACCTCTTTACACTTAATCATATAATTTTTAACAACTTTTTATTTTGAAATAATTTCAAACTTATAGAAAAGTTAGAATAGTATGAAGTTCTCCTGTATACCCTTTTCTCAGAATTTATAGTCTTCCTATACTTATACTTCTCTATGGTAGCACTGCTTGAGAGGCTAATTTTCAGAGGTATAAAGTATTCTTACCTCAAACCTTTTTGCCTTATGTTGCTATATTTTAAAGAAAAATGTATAAATATATAAGGAAATGTAATGTAAAGGTAAGTAGCAAAAAAATGATAAATAGTGGGTATTTTGAGGTATAAAAGAAGAACAGGAAAGCAATGTTTCAATTTGAGATTAAAACAGAATAACTTTTTTTTTTTGAATTTTATTTTCTGTATGTCTGTGCGTGCGTGTGTGAGAAAGAGAGAGCAAGAGAGAGATCTTTGACAAATCTTTATTTCTATGCTTCAAAGGTTTTCAGCTGAAGAATTAAGATCAGGTTTGTCTTCTTTCTGCACTAGGACATGGTCATGTCTAAGATTAATAAATTTTAGTGGGTCCTTTAATGGTTCTTAAGAAAAATTGTATAAATAATACATTAACATATATTAAACTAAAATATATAAAGTCATAATCTACTCAGAGTTTCTAAGTGGTGTGACATTTCTTTAGGATGATGGAAACCTCCAGAGCAAGGAGCACCTACTCTTGGGAATCTGAGACTGTTCACTAAACTCCATTCAAGCTTTAGGCACAAATCAACATCATCAGAGTTCAATGCCTAGATCGATGCAGTATAACTTCCAGTGGCAGCAATAATTACTAAGCACTTGCTGCTGATGTGAAAGGAAAGCAGAATACATTTTATTTTGCGTAAGCATTTTTAGAACATTCACATTTGGGTTCAGTTACTTTGCAAAATGAACAAAAATTGAAGAGCAGCAATATTATTCAGCGTGCATTAAACATCAAAATTCTGTGCTGTAGTCTAAGTAATTTGTGAATTTCATTTATTTCTCCCTAATACTGTATTCAAATTGCATTACCTTCCCATCACTGATAACATACTCTTGATGGATTGATTTTTAAAAAATTGCCATCACTCCCATCTAGGCTCCCTTAATGTTTTGTAGGCATTTCAATGAATGGTAGTGATAACAATCTGTTTTAAATGAAATTACATTATACTCTATGTTTGCTCAAATCTTAAGAAAGGCTTTATCATAAAACTGGAAATTAAAGAGAAATAATCTCTCTCTTGAGAGGCAGATTGGTATTATGACCAGCGACAAGTACCCAGAGACATTTCATTCTTTTTATTCTCTCAGCCTTGTTCATGGAGTCTCATCTGTTTTGGGAGGGTGCTTAAAAAATATTCATATGTAAAACATACTCCCATAACATCTCTCAGGGAAAACAGTGTTTTTCCGCTGCTGGTGTGCCTGAGTTAGGCATTTCCCCCACCATCTCCTCAAGGGGGAATATATAAATCCTCAAGGGTACTGGTGTGAAAATGAAATACTAGATTATCTGATGTAAGTATCTCCTAAATTGTCTCTGAAAAGTTAAATCATTCAATGATTAGCTTTACTATATTTTTTTAGTAAAAAATTTTTTTGGATGTTATTAGAGGCATACACGTATATATGAAGATTAGCCCATCCTGATCTCCAACCACAATTGAGCTCTCAGCATTCTTATCAGTTCTGACTCTTGTGTTTGGTCAATTCTCTCTTTTCATTCCCTTAGAGAAGTTAAACTGGCAGGACTTTGTAACCAATTGATTGGAATATGGCTGATGCCCTGGTTTGTAGCTTAGGTAACTGAATAGAACCCCCAAATACAGAGAAATACAGAAGCATGATTAAGGTAAATGAGGATGCATTTACTTTGGACCTTGCTGAGTCTGCAGTTTCTACAGGACATTCAAGAGGAAATGTCCCTCAGGCAGTTGTACATATGCACTGCTGTTGATTTAGTTCAAGGATTGTCTCCCCTGAAAAACCTTCTATGATCACCCAAGGTAAGTTGGTTCCTCCTTCATTATACTCCCACAGTGTTTTATTTGTTTCTCTATTATTGGTCTTATCACATTGTATTTCTTTTTCTGCTTATGTTTCTGCCTCCACCACTAGTAGCTGTGAGGTTCTTGAAGGCAGAGATTGTGTCCTATTTATTTTTGAAAACTATAAAACCAAACATAATGCCTGACATGCAGTAGGCACCGAATATGTTTGGCAAGTGAATCGATAGATTAATGTTTCTCTTTAACATGGATGGTTTGCTTTTAAATTTTGTAGATGCAAAAAGTCTGCTGCCATGACTACACCAGGTCAGTTAAGAGGTTCAAAGCAACTGAGATGGATAAGAATTATCCGAAATCTCTGTACCCCTCAACACTTTTGTTTTTTACCTAAAACACTTTAGTCTCAAGTGACAAGGCCACTTCCACATTGGCACTTATTTTCATATAGCACCATTGTGTTTTCAAGGTCACTGACAACTAGCAGAAGTCACTTACACTGTTTTCAGCTTATCCTCACAGGAAATTTCGAATTTTTGTAATCCATTTGGCTTTGGTAGTTTTTTTATGTTCAGGAAACTAAATTATGAGACTAGCAAGAGCAGGAATATGACTTGAAGCTATCATTAAGCAATGAATAAAAAGAGATGTGACAGTAGCCTTGTGGAAGATGAGAGAAAGTTGGAGGTGGAAAAGTAAAATCAGGGGGTTTAACAAAAATTATCCTAAAAAAGTGGAGAAGACAGACATATAATAAATCTAGGGCTGATTTAAGTCTGGGCGGGTGGGTTGGTGGTTCTGTCAAACGGTGTTCCAACAGAAAGCAGATGGTGCACCCAAAACGACTATTTCAATGAGACTTTCTTTACAATGGATTGTTTTCAGGGGTATGAATATAGGGTTACAACAAGAGAAAATGTGAGGTTTGGACACACTGTTAACATTCCTGGGCCTAAAGGAATGAGGAAGAGGAGTCAGTTGGCTGAACCTGGAAGGACAGATACCTTCAGAGAAAGGACAGGGCCAGTCCAAGACAGCCTTGCAGGGAGAGAGCCAAAGGAATAAGTATCCCACTCTCACACTTCTGCCTTACCGCCTCCCTGTCTCCTAACGGCACTCCCCATTGGCTCCCTTCAACCAGAAGTCAGAATTCACAGGAACCCAGGTGATGTAATCTTTACAAGCAGTTTTCCTGGCTAAGGACAGGTGCAGAGGGCAGAGAGCAGATCTGCAGGGACAAAGGCAAGTCAGCCATCACAGGATAGAAACGAAAGCCAATCCCTACCATTTTCAATAAGTTGTTAATTTCATAAAAATTCATTTTTGCTTTCTCTTATAACACTTGTCTACAAATACACCTTTCTTGGCAAAAATTTAGCTCTCCAAATTGTGAAAGGAAATTCACTTCACCAAATCATGAACAAGTAATTTCATTAAATCTTAGTCACAGATACCCCAACTTTTCAGATTTGAGAGTTAAGTGGTCCTCATTTTATCGTTCCCTATGCTAAAGAGTTACTCAGGGTCTTTTATGGTATGTGCTAAACTTCAGCGACAGAATGTTCCAACATTCTCACTGAACTTATACTGAATAATCCTCAATTTAAAGCATTCTGAGAGACATAGGTGCAAGTGATTCATAGTCACCGTCCTCTAGTGATCACAATTGTGCAGAATTGGCAGTTGTTTCTCAGTTCTGTCGGACTGTTAAGACTGTTCCAGGGTAAACAGTTGGCTCTGATAAAGACATCATCGATGAAACACATAAACTGTTCCCTTGTGAACACACGTTAGGTTGCTTGACGTGGGGAAGATTTACTAATTCACTCATTGCTTTTGTACATCAGCCAGTGGCCAGATATAACTCAACTGCTAAGTTTTTCTTTTAGTTTTTTCCTGAAAGATATTTAAAAATTTCTACTTGTCTAATCCCACCTACTCAACCTCACTCGCTCAAACATAACTGAAATTTGGAAGCATATCATCTCATAGGATTTTTCTGAAGATTAAATGCTTTAATGTATGTGGCACACTTAGCAGAGTGCCTAAGAGGTAGCTATTCTTTATCTTATTGATTTAATATTACTATCACTGTTATTAGCTAAGTGCTAGTCTCATTATAGATCTGTTACCAGCATCTTTATATTTTTTTCTAGAGTACAATGACGTTTAATTAAGAAATTAATCACATTTTCAATGCATTCATGTTCAGATACTTTTCAAACAAGTGGCATTTATTTATTGGCCATGAAATAAAACAAAAATAATAAGATCTACTTTGACATTTCCATCTAAGTAAATTTCTTTTCAAACAAATCATAAATTCCACTGATGTTATTATTGCTCCTAAACCCTAAAGACATAAATATTGCACATTTCTTAAGGCTGTAAAAGTTTATTCTATAAATGTTGCAAGTCTGAACTTCAAGTATGAAATTCCTGTCTTCAGAAAAGGGCATAATCATCATTTTGTTACCTCTAAGTAGGTTTGAGGAAAAGAAAAGATGAGAAAAATCTTGGCTAACGTTCCATGAAGAAAATCAAACAGAACATGCCTTGACTGAAATCATCACTTTACAATACTGATTCTTTGAATTCAAATAAATCAATTTCTGCACATTACTAATTATCAGAACACATTTCTTAAAATTATTAGGATTGTGAATTTTGAGAGTAAAAATGATTAGTAGTAAGATTAAAAAGTATTTCCCAATGTTTAAATGAAATATTATTCAACTCCAAAGGATGATCGTCATTTTTATTAAAGTTCTATTAAGTAGTAGATTAAAAGAAAAATGACAGAAAAGTAAAAATATATGAAAATGCTCATGATTTCTATTTTTTTATTGCCTAATAAAAAGTTCATTTTAATGTAATTTGAAGGATAGTTTTATAACACGTGTGTGTGTGTGTGTGTGTGTGTGTGTGTGTGTGGAAAATCATTAAAACTGAGGTCTTGAGAATTTCCTGTTTTGCAGTATTTGAGCATCTCCATATTTTCACCTTTCAGCCTTTACTGATGTAAGAACTCCCTGATTTGATTCCTCTTAGTCTGCATGCACTAGTATTTAACTCAGAAATTAAAGGCAGGCAGCCTGTGAACTGGCTTGTGGCCAAGGTGGCAGGGTAGCACAGGCCTGAATCTACTTCTCAGGTATCCAAAAGCTCAATACTGACTATTCCAGAGTCAGAGGGGGACCCAAGTGGATAAGAGACACTAACATTACATCGCCAGAAACACAGCTAAGCCTTAAATGCAGGGTGCTCAGGTACGTCATAAGTGACTGTTCCATCATATGTGCACCTGGCTTCAGTTCACAGGTACATGTGGAAATGGGTTGTGAGTGGAGGAGGAAGGGCAGAATGTTTCAGCTATTGTACCAGAGCTGGAAATAAGATTGCACTAATTTGATTTCCCAGAGAAGTGTGACATGTTGGAACTTGCAAGTAAGGGACATACATGAGGCAAAATGAAGGATCAGAGCCAGGCTCTGAGGATGAGAGTGCCAGTGTCCCATTGCCCATTCTCCGTAAATGTTCTACAGCTATGGTGGGTGCCATTGGTGGACTCTTCTTCTGGGGTTTAGGGTGGGAGGCACCACTATACTTCAGAACATAGCCTTCATGTCCTTTGCCCACTTTTTAATGGGGTTGTTTGATTTTTTCTTGCTGATTTTCCTGAGTTCTATATAGATTCTAGTTATCACCCCTTCATCAGATGTATAGCATGCAAATATTTTCTCCCATTCTGTAGGTTGTCTATTCACTCTAATGAATGTTTCCTTGGCTGTGCAGAAGCTTTTTAGTTTGATCAGGTCTCATTTAGTTTTGTTGTTACTGTGATTGCCTTTGCGGTCTTCTTCATAAATTCTTTGCCTAGGCTAATGTCTGTAAGAGTTTCAACATTTTCTTCTAGAATCCTTATGGTTTCATGCCTTAGATTTAAGTCTGTTACCCATCGTGAGCTGATTTTTTGGAGAGGTGTGAGGTACGGATCATGTTTCAGTCTTCTACATGTGGCTATCTAATTTTTCCAGCACCATTTATTGAATAGGGATTTTTTTCCCCAATGTATGTTTTTGTCTGCTTTGTCAAAAATCAAATGGCAATATGAGGATGGTTTTTATATCTGGGTTCTCAGTTCTGTTCCATTGGTCTATGTCTGTGTTCTTGTGCCAGTACCATGCTGCTTTGGTGACAATAGCCTTTAGTATAGTTTGAAGTCTGATAAATCGATGCCTTCCAATTTGTTCTTTTTGCTTTAGGTTGCTTAGCCAATACAGGTTTTCTCTGGTTCCATATGAAGCATACAATTATTTTTTCTAGATCTGTAAAAAATGATGTTGATATTTTAATAGGAATTGCATTGAATCTGTAGATCACTTTGGGTAGTATAGACATTTTAACAATATTGATTCTGCCAATCCATGAGCATAGTATGAACAGAAACTTTTCAAAAGAAGATAGACTAATGACCAACAAACGTATGGAAAAATGCTCAACATCTCTAATCATCAGGGAAATGCAAATCAAAACCACAATGAGATATTACTTATCTCCAGTGAGAATGGTTTTTATCAAAAAATCTCAAAACAATAAATGTTGGCATGGATGCAAAGAGATAGGAACACTCATACACTGCTGATGGAGCTGTAAACTAGTGCAACCTCTATGGAAAGTAGTATGGAGATACCTCAAAAAACTAAAAGCAGAACATTTGATCCAATAATCCCACTTCTGAGTATCTATCCAAAGGACAAAAAGACATCAGCACTCGAATGTTTACTGCAGCACAATTCACAATTGTAATGATGTGAAAACAACCCAAGTGCCCATCAATACATGAGTGGATTAATGGAGTATTACTCAGCCATAAAAAAGTGATGAACTATCTATTGTATTATTCTGGATGGAGATGGAGCCCCTTCTTCTAAGTGAAGTAACACAAGAACGGAAAAACAAACACCACACGTACTCACCATTAAATTGGTACTAACCGATCAACACTTATATGTACATATGGAAGTAACATTCATCAGGTATCAGGCAGGTGGGAGGAGAGAGGAGGGGATGGGTAAATTCACACCTAATGGATGTAGTGTACACTGTCTGGGGGATGGGCAGTCTTGTGGGGCAGTGCAAAGGTAATTTATGTAACCAAAGCACTTACACCCCGGTAATATTCTGAAGTAAAAAAAAGAAGAACATAGCTTTTTAATTCCCACAGGACGCCTGCACATGTGGAGCTGCTATACTTTGTGGCCACTCTGTTCCACTTGCTAACCACTGGGGCTTGATCCATGTCCATTACCCTGGTGGCTTGGAAAACTTAAGCAATGGCTTGAGTTTTGCTGCTTTTATTTCTTTTTTGTAACTGTTGTCTATTGTTTCCAAAACTCAGATGGTCTATGGGTAGAGCTCTCAGCATGAAAACTAATTGTTGCCTCTCCACAATGATGCACAGACTCCTCCTTATCTTAGTAGGATTCCTGGATTCTTGCCTGGGGCCTGAGTTCCTGAAAAGAACAATGAGGAATTAAAAGATATAGTTTCTATTTAGTAGTTATCTTCTCACTTCTTAAAATTTATCTTTATTTAGATCCAAAGGCAGTTGAAGTAGCCCAAATTGTTTTAAAATGTGACTAATTTTGTTTGAGATGTATCTATGCATGGATAAAATTAACCTGCTGGTTCTTCTTGAGATAATAAAAAGGTGTCATTGCATTGAATTAATATAACACAGTGAAGGTGAAATTTTTATGTTTGGTAATGCAAATAGTCTTTGCAAATCATTCATAGAGAAAAAGGTTGTCAGCTTTCATTGAAACCTTTAAAGATTTCTAATTTTCTCTGTGTTTATATCTCTCAAGGCGTTAGCTTCTAATACTTAACTAAGGTACTTTCTCTAGTTAGATATACAGAAAACTTGTAAGCATGATATATTTATGTTTTCCCTTAAATATATAATATATATTTATATTTATTTGTTTCAATTTTCCCAAATAGATGGAAAATCTCTGATGGTGAGAATAGGAAATGTGTGATTCTACTGATATACTACCCATGTTCTACCTACGTTTTGTTTCAGTTTTAGAAATAGCTACTGATTTTGACATCCATGTGATTTTCCATAGATTGTTTAGCTTAATAATTTTGAGGTATGTACTACTGAGAAATCAAGGTGGTTTGGCACCATGTTAGCAAAGATGGAGATAAATTTCTCAAAGAGCTTCATGATACCCTGGGCAGCAGAGTCGTCATCATCTGCTACAGCTGCTGAAGAACTTTGTAGTCTTTTCTTTTTTGAGCTCTTGATTTTCAAATAAGAACTAAGGTTCTGGGCCGGGCGTGGTGGCTCACGCCTGTAATCCTAGCACTCCGGGAGGCCAAGGCGGGTGGATTGTTTGTGCTCAGGAGTTCGAGACTCCGTCTCTACTAAAAATTAGAAAGAAATTAATTGGACAATTAAAAATATATAGAAAAAATTAGCCAGGCATTGTGGCGCATACCTGTAGTCCCAGCTACCCTGGAGGCTGAGGCAGGGGGATCGCTAGAGCCCAGGAGTTTGAGGTTGCTGTGAGCTAGGCTGACGCTATGGCACTCTAGTCTGGGCAAAAGAGCTAGACTCTGTCTCAAAAAAAAAAAAATAAAAAAATAACTAAGGTTCTGAAAAGTGAAATGGTTTATTCATAGTCACAGAGCTGGATAGTGGTTCTGGTTAAGAGCTGATTCATGATCTCCTAAATTTCAGTTCATGGTTTCCTCCATGTGACTGAACCATGATTAGGAACTGAGGAGTTGTAGAACTTGATTGGTATTTAATAGAGGAAAAACACCTTGAGATTTATGAAATTAGAATCAATGGATAAAAATTTTCAGAATTTGGAAGCTTTAATTAAATTCTTTGGTGATGATTGGAAACCCAGGTCCACTATTATAAATGAGGACTTACGAGAAAAAAAGCAACTGCAATTGGCCTGAAGAAAATTGCCTTTTTTTTTTTATGAAAGTGGTGTCTCTGGCTAGGTTGTAACTTCTTAAAAGAAGATAACTATTTTATACCACTTGACATCTTTCTAAACACCCAGAAAATTTCTGTACACATTGTAGGGAGTCGACAAATATTTGATTGATGAGTCACGAAGAATTGAAAAGTAAAGAACTAATGTCAGTGTACTTTTCCCAGTAAACAATTCACAGCCTCCTATAATTGCTTTGGGAGGGTCTTGTCTATCTGAAGCTAAACAGCATTATCATATGCTGAGGTGTGTTTGTGTGTGTGTGTATATGTGTGTATCAACTAGCATTTGTTGAGAATTTACAGGGTTTACACTATTAAATATTAAATATGGGCTATTTTATTTAATCCTTATCACAGTCCTTATGAGGTAAGTTCTACAACAAAAATGCCAAAACTGAATGTGCATGGCTCTCTCCTGTATTAGAAAAGAGACACAAATGTCAATTATGCCAGCGTAGCCAGAATCTGGCCATGACAGAAAATCCAAGAGAAGTTCTCCACTACTATGCTTGAAACTAATTGTCTGGTTTACAATGATCTAAAATGTTACAGATGATTGGGAAACTTTTAAACCTTTTAAACTCTAAAACCAATGAAGACATGCATTCTTTTTTAATTGACAAAATTATATATATATTTAGCATGTACAATATGATGTTTTGAAATATTATTCATTGCAGAATAGCTAAGTCGAGCTAATATTTGCATTATCTCACACACTTATTGATTTTGTGGTGAGAACTCTTAAAATCTACTCTCTTAGAATTTTCAAGAATATAATACATTGTAGGATAGATTTCTTGAGTGTATTCCTCCTGTTTATCTGAAATTTTGTATCCTATGACTTACATCTCCCCCTTTACTCCCTATCCCCACTGCCTCAGTTCTTTCTAAGCACTATTCTACTCTCTACTTCTGTGAGTTCAGCTTTTTAGTTGAGAAGACTAAGAAATAAGCTCACGCATATACTAGCTGATGCAAATTTAGGAGTGATAGTCACTAAAAGAAACATGAAGTATGGTTTCTTTAGATCCTGAAAAGCATCAAGTACTCTAAGAAGAAATTTATGACCCTTGTTTGGTACCAGTAAAACTATTATCTTAAGCATCTCAGCAGTTATTAACAATAACGAAAACAACCCAGACACAAAGGTGAGCTAGTTGTTTTTTAAAAAATATGAGTGCCATACGTAGCAGAAAAAATTTAATTCCAATGAAAATATTTATGCCCAAACACATTCCACAGAAAAATGTTTATTTAATAAATGTGTTTTTCACTAAATAATCTCTCCTATTATTTCACTGAGCAAAATATGTGCAATTTTCTTTTAATGACATCAAAATGGGACCTAACCATCTGTCTCATAGTGTTTTCAATCACTCATTTTTCTAATGAATGAAAAATAATTCAAATGTCCTATATGATAATATTTAATATGTGGAAAGTGAAACCTTTACATTGTGTGCATTTTTAATAGAATAAATGACTCCATGTGAACACATGTAAATATGCCTGTTCACACATGTCTCCAGTCTACTCTGGCTGAGCGGATACTGCTGATGGCCCTTTCCTGCGCTCCCATCCCTGTCTTGCTTGGTTAAGCACTACCAAAAAGGTGCTTATTGAGAGTACTGAGAAAACAGTTCTTTCTTTCACAAAAGAAGCCCAACATTCTTTCTATTTTGCCTGAAATTCATTCATTGCTACATGCACCAGGGCCCTGGGGATGTAGCAGGCCTATTGCAAAACAGTCTTTGTGCAAACAGTGTTATACAGCAAGCTGGCATCTGTTCGAGGAGCACGAAATAGGAGTCAGGAGTCAGAAAGCAAATTGATTTTCCAGTAATTTTGAAAGTAGAACAAGTACCAAAAGGAAGAAACTGCTTCCCTAGGATAAAGTGTTAAACAACCGGCACCACAGTGCTGTGGCACAGAGTACGCTCTCGGCAAATACATATTGCATTGAATTCGCTGCCTAAGCTGAGACAAATGTTGGTGAAACGTGGAGACTAATTAAGCAAGTTCACTTTTGAAATGTAACCTCTTAGTCTTTACACCAGTTCAGTTCTTAATGCACTTGGCAGAATCCAAAATTACTGTTTTAAAAATATAATAACAAAATTATATTCATTTCTTTATATAAGTAGTTTTTCAAACAGGAGTGTGTCCATCGGCAGCAATATTAATGTGGATTTTATTAACTGAATGGCATGATTTCATTTTAACTCTAACCTCCACAACCAGTAATTAAGTACTTGGTGCTTTTCTCTCTCTCTCTCTAGACACTCGAATTTCCTTCAATACTGTAATGCCCTTGTGAACTCTGTAATGACTCATCACCAATAGGGTCAATGCAGCAACTTCTTTAATTGCCTCCACTTCTTCCTCTCTCTCCAAAAATGGAATTCATATATGCAGGTGTGGAAACATAATTAAGAACATAATGTTTTCCATCTCTTCCTAGCAACTGCTTTACTTCATTCACATTTCAGCTTGTAAAGCTTTACTCTCAATGGAGCAACCCACAGGAGAACTTCACAGATGCTAAAAACACATACGCACTATAAATTAATTGCTGCCACTTGAGAGAAGTGAAGAAAAAGAAAAGAACTTGCACGATCCAACATAAGGTATTAGAAACCTAGTGACATGGCTTTACATTGAAATTCATCTTAATGTATAAATATGGATACTAATTACCAGTAGCACAAAATTGATTCTTTTTGACACATAAAGCCAAATGGTAAATAGAGTTAACTGTGTTGCTTGGGAAAATGGTCAGAGTATATAAATAAATAGAACTTTGTAACCAACGTATCTGAGGAATGACACATCGTAAATTTTTGTCTGTAATGATTGAAATATCATCCTATTATTTAGGGTATAAAAAATTCATATAAAATATCATATTTATATAACATATATCAATTTATAAAGCTACTATTACTTTCATGTAGTTTATTTTTTTAATACTTACATAACCCTATAAAGTAAGGATTATCATAATCCATGTCTCAAATTTTGAATAACTGATCTAATATCATTCACTCATTGAGTCATGAAGTCATAAATTAAATCCTATATTTATTCATTCATTTATTTATACAATTAATACTTTTTTAGGTGCTAGAATCCATATCCTCTGATACTAAAGTACTAATGCTTCTATACCACGCAGTCTCTCAACAAATACTCTTCAGTGGCTTTCTTAGGTCACAGTTCTTTTTTGATACTGTATGGCAAAAGTGGATTGGTGATTCTATGCTTACCACTTAATATGCTTTTGATTCTCCAATGAAGTTACAGAGTATGAGTATACTAAGCACATGGTGGCTCAATAAATTGTGTCTGGGCAAACTTGGTCGAGAAAACATGACAGTGGAGGAATATGTGGTAAAGAGTGCAGTTGGATCTGAGCAAATTCGCTCGTGTCTTTATAAAGCCAAAGCTATCGTTCCAATACTGGCACTTTTTTTGTCCAACACGTGACATAAAACCTCACAATCGGGGAACATCATCAGAGTTATCTGTATGCATTTCACCTTTGTGGACATCAAGCTAAAAACACTAAAGGCAGCCCTGGATAAGTGCGCTATGTCTTCTTGTCTCTCCACATCATAACCGCCACGTGTGAGGCGCCCCACGAGGCTGCCTGGGCACGTCTGAAAAAAAAAAACACAACATTTTCAGTACTATTTCTAAACTAGGGATAAATAAATGGCTTCAATCTTTAGAACTGTCAATCCAGCATATATACACACTCAAATTAACCAAGCAACCAAGAAGATATTTAAAAATAGTCTCGAAGAGTTCAGTGTTTATTCTCTGAGCAGGTTTTTCAAATTAGAAATTAACATTTAAGAGAAAACAAACAGAGGGTTGTGGCAAACCAGGGCTAAAAAAACCCACATTAGCACATGGTCATGTGGATTCTTTTTTCAGGAAAAGCATTCCAGATTCCACAGATTTTCAGTGAAAAAACAAAAACAGAATTCCCATCCATTTCCAAGTATGGAGAAGTCTGCCCAAAATTTGTGTGTTTCTGCCCTGTTCTCAAAGCACAAATTGTCACCCTAATAAAGTACTCCCAGTGGGCAGGGAAGACATTGGAGAAGGACACGGGAATGTTTGATTCTAGCCTCACCACCATCAGTACCACCTCTGTTAGCTGGGTCCTCAGTTTCCTCAAGAATAAAATGGGATAATAAATAGTGCCTCCTCTACTACCTGCACAGGCTTTTTGTAATGATTCAATGAAGTAATAAATGATACCTTATAAGATACAAAAAGTGTAAGGAAAATTTATTACTTTTAATTTTGTTTTTATTCAATTACATTGTCTCATGCAATCATCACTTAAAAATATCATGTCCGGTATTAAGTGTGGACAATAGCCAATAGTGTTCTGGTGCACCTGCTCTGAGGGGAAAAGCTCTGACTGGTGCTGTTTGCTGATATCTGTGGTGTAAATATTTGCACCATGGCCAATGTTTAAGTCACCAATTCACAGTATTTCTGAATATTTCACAATTGGCTCTTGGGCGCTGGTGGTAAACTGGCTCCAGCATAGCACTGGAACATCAAGGAATATGGAACTTAGTTTAGAAGGAGATTTTAATGAAAACAAGTTTTTTTTGTCTCAAACTTTGCTTACTTTGCAGTTGTTTTAGATTCCAACTCTGTCCTCCATATCTCTTTTTCTGTCTCCCTTATCTACGAAATCAACTATGAGTGCCTCCGGCTGTTATGAAAATTGAAAACTGGCTGAGTATTTATTTGTTTTGTGACAAATACTCAAATACTATAATATGAATATCAAATACTGTGACAGTTACTCTAACAATATGAAAAATTTCATTTCATAAACCACACTAGGAATTAAATAAAACAACTTTTTAAAATGTGGTGAAAATATATATTGGGAAAAAAAGAAAATTCACATGAAATATGTCTTTCTTCTCTACCAGGGTCGAGGCAATGAGGGGTGAATATAAAGGAGTTTGTTATCAGAAGTTCTGTGTTCAAATCTTAGTGCGGCCACTGCTCAATGTTTGATCATTGGCAAGTCTCTTCAATGATCTGAAGATTTTTAAATTTTCTCGTTAGTGGAAACAATGGTATTAACCCACTTTCTCACCATATGAGTTTTTTTTGAGGCTCAGATAACATAAAGTTGTGAAAGTCTTTTGTAAACAGTGAAGAACTAAACAAAAGTTAGTTACTGCAATGATATAATTGCTGCTTAATAGAAGAAGAGAAAATAAGCAAAGCTGTATTAAGGGAGGTTGATCTAGGTTGGAGGTCAGAATTGGCTGGGGGAAGCGTTGGGGAGGCCGTTTGGGCGTGACATGTACAAGAAAAGACACAGAGTGAACACAAGGGACTGAAAAATCGTGCACAAGGAAAACTGGCACCCTGCCCTGCCATGTTGCATACTCAGAGAGAACTTTGGATCCTGAGGTAGCTACAAAAACCAGAAACACCCTGTTTAATACAAGTCCCCAAGATAAACAAAGCCTTGAACCTCTTCCTGAAAATTAAACAACTTTAACCCTAACTTTTATAAGCTTGATATTGGCGAATATATAAGGGTCCTTGAAGATATAATAATCAAGTGATGAACTTCTGGTTTTTTAGCAATGAAAATAATAAGCACAGTAATTATTTAAATAAAAATAACAGCAAGTAGCACATATAGAAGTTATAAATAGTTTTTTAAATAGGGTTTTATCATGCTGATTAAGTATCTCCTAATATGTTTATACAGTAGGTAAAAAGAACTTCAGGTACTTTTGGAACTTGGTAAACTATATATAAACAATTAATATTTGAAAAAGTTATATGGGCCAATGAAAAATCACACTCTCAAAAGTATGGATGAATTTCTGAGAATTCCAAAGGTGATAGAGAATCTCATATTGAGCATCTCTCTTGCTATAAAGGGAAATTTAGGATATTGGGAAGTAGATAGCTGCTCGCAGTCATTTGGGGAACATTTGGGTACCAAATGCTTGAAAAAAATTGAGGTTCCCCAGGAAAGCATGAAAGAAAAAAGCATTTTTTCATCTGATGTTTGCAGTGAGGAACCCAGTTTCATTATACCTCTGTTAGTTGTAACTCTAAGAGGACTTATGTGATGTGGATTAAATCTCCAAATGTTTCACTGCCTTGTGCGGCCCTCACACACCCTGGGATCTACGGCAGATGACACTGTAGGCAAATGGCACTTTATATTATTTGGTAGGACTTTATTTCCAAATCTCTGTCTGATTCTTTTCCCTAGTAAGCTGGCTGGATTAATCTCTGCCACTTATTCTACAAATCACTAAATCTTTCTGAACATAGTCTCCCCTCTTCTGTAAAATGGAAAAATTGTGCGCCCTTCCCATAATGCAAGATGTTCAAAAGAGAATCTGTCTCCCTTAAGACCTAGAGCTGAGCCTGCCTACGTCTCTTTTTCACATATTTTCCACTCTGGACCTGAGTGTGCATTCATTCGGGCTTTGAGTGTTTTGATACAAGAAGGAGTCACCTCCAGTACCTGTGTTACCCATTAGTGACTCCAAAATTGGAGGAGAAAAAAAAGAAAGTCACACAAAGAGGAGAATCAAGAACAGAGTGTGGCTTCTCCTATATGACTTACATAGAGGTGCCCTACTTGGCTTTCCAAGGATGGGGATGTGCTCTTTCAGCTGATACCTTCAGGCTTGACTTTATCAAACCAGTTAAGTGGGAAAGGTGGGGAAGAACAAAGGAAAAGACCATGAAAAGAGATTTTTCTCTCCAGTTCTGCTTATAATCCTTTAACCCTCCCACTAAAAGCTCTGCTCTCAAAATTGGTGCCCCATTGTGCAATATTGAAGATTTCATTTAGTCTTTGGTCATCGCAACTTCTCTTCAGGTTGGGAGTGATTCAGGTGGGGAGAAGATGAGAAGAGAGGGAAAGAGAGTTTTATATTTTCCCCAGAGTGAGTGACCAGCAATCATGACTTATTCCCAGTTTGTTTGAAATGAAAATGAAAAGAAATGCAAATTTTCCATCTTCTTTTCTCTTAGGTAGTCACCAATATGGAAAAAAATACCTGTAGTGTTTTAATGTTAACTAAAGTAATGATACATGTTTGAATTTGCAATTAATGATAGACGAAGTTGCCTGAGAAACTAAAAGTAAAGGCATAGTTTTAAGTTTTTGAATAATTGTTAATATGATCTCAAATATTCAGAAGCAGGCAAATGAAGATCATTAGACACTTCACCATTCAAATAAAAACAGATATGTAGCAGGGGGTGAATATCCAGATGTTAATATTACATAGTTTATAAGAATCTCATAAGAAAAGACTATTCAAAAAAAAAGAAAGAAAGAAAAGAGAAAGGGAAAAAGAGAGTATTAGAATGAAAGACTTCTATATTTTTATATTATATAAATGTATACTATAGTCATTTATATTAAATATAGATTATTATTTCACTCTAATACATATATATATAATTTGACAAGAAATTTAACAATATCTTGGGAATTACAGAGATGTTGAGTGGGTAATAAGACATCATAACTGATTGAATAACTTCACACAAGGATGAAAGTTTTTAAAATATGTTCAAATGTGCCAAAAGAAAAAGAAAAGTAATTTGTCTTGTTCTGGAAGCCTCATTCCCTATACCAGGGGAATGGGAGAGAATGTAAACTTGAAAGCCTCTTTTAGGTTAATTCACTCTCATTGGGTTAATACTCAGTCTTCATTTGAACTTGAAATTCATTATGAGAGCTGTTTGTCACCTCTTTAAAAAGTTTCTCTTTTCTCCTTGTCAAGAAGGTGTCTGGACATTTGCATATGCTAACAACCTTAGGAGAGGGCTCCTTGTCCATGCCCTCTCCTTTGGCCGTGAATGATTTCCCATGTGTTGTGGTGTGGCAGGGTGGTTGACTCTTGCCTCTGAGCATCCTGTTGTGGTGCTCCTTGAGTGAGGCTGGTCCCTCTTGTTTATTTTGGATGCTGTGTGGGACTGGCCTCATCACTGCCACAATTTCCACGTGAGAAGTCTCTGCTTCCTGTGGCCATTGATCCCAACTCCAGGCCTCTTCTGCTCTGCTAGTTCTCTTAGCATCTCCATAGCTTCTTGGTCCTTATGACAATACACAAAGAATGTTGCTAACAAAATAGTGTAGAGGCTAAAGGCATGGCCTGTGGATTCTAAGAGAGTAAGACAAATAAGTATCTGGGCTCTGCCATTTTCCAGTTGTGTGAGCTTGAGCTAGTTATTAAATTTGCTAGGCTTGATCATCTCATTTCTAAGTGGAGCTAATTCATTTATTCAACATGTGCTTATTTAGTGCCTAGTGTATGCTAGGCACCTTGATGAGGGCTGGGAACACCGAGGCAAACAAGAGACACAGTACTTACCTTCACTGAGCTTACAGTATGGTGAGGAAAGCCAGTGATATCTCTGTTGGCAAAATCTTAGAAACTTGGAATGGTTAGAGAATTGTTCTTATGGTTAATTGTTCTCATGGGCAATAGCCTCTTTGATACTCAACAGGTGAGACCTGCAATCAATAAGTGAAACCACAACGTCTCAGCCCATTTGTGCTGCTATAATAAAAATGCCATAAACTGGTGGTTTATAAACAATAGAAATTTATTTTTCACAGCTTTAGAGGCTGAGAAGTCCAAGATCAAGAGCCAGCAGATTGAGTGTCTGGTGAGGGCCAACCTTCTGGTTAACAGATGGCCATCTTCTGGCGGTAACCTCACTTGGCAGAAGGGAGGAGCTCTGGTCTCTTCAGCACCCTTCTAAGGCACTAATCCCGTTTGTGAAGGCTTCACTCTTGCGACCTAATCATCCTCTGACGGCTCCTCCTCCTAATGCATCACACTAGGGATCAGGTTAGTTTGGAGGAACATAAACGTTTGGTCTGTACGACGTAGTGAGGCTGTTTTGAGCTCACCAACAAGAAGTTCTCTGAAAATAAGTACGGTTGACCATTGAAGAAGACAATTTTGAACTACATGGGTCTGCTTATATGTCCATTTTCTTCTGCCTCTGCCACTCCTGAGACAGCAAGACCAATCCCGTCTCTTTCTTCTCCTTGGCCTATTCAATGTGAAGACAACAAAGATAAAGACCTTTATGATGATCCACTTCCACTTAATGACTAGTACATTTTCTCATATGATTTTCTTAATAACATTTTCTTTTCTCTAGCTTGCTTTATTGTGACAATGCAGTATATAATACATAAAACATACAGAATACACATTAATTAACTTTATGATATTGGTCAGACTTCTGGTCAACAGCCAGCTATTAATAGTTAAGTTTTGGAGAAGTCAAAAGTTATCTGTGGACTTTTAGCTGTGTGGGGCATCAGTAATCCTAATCCTCATATTCTTCAAGGGTCAACTCTCTTGAAATAGTAAGGCCATTGCTGGGAGTATTCAGCCAGAGGTGCCATGGCTCTCGGGATGCTACAGACCTAATTCCTGCGTTGGATGGGAGGCAGGGAGAGGTGGCCGGCTGCATCAAGCCCGGTTATTGATGTGAAGGTTGGATGCCTCAACAGGACGGCAGCATAATCAGCGGGAGAGAACTTAATGATTAATGCCACAATCGACCCACTAGTTTGTCCAGTACATCTGTGCCCGTAAATTGAGCCAATTCCTAATGATTGTGTACGTTTCTCCCTTTTTCTTCTGTTGTCAAGCAAGAGTTAATGCAAATTTTTCCTACTGCCATTGCCAATTTACTGTGCAGAGCTGAGGTTTGGGATGGAGGGAATGTTAGGAGGAAAAAAAACACACAAAAAGAGCAGCTGCCTTTGTGCTCCTAGGCACAGAGAAAAAGCAGGCCAGACCAGTCAGAAGCAGGAGAAGAGGTGAACCTGGGGACAAAGAACAGATGGAATGTGAGGAGGGCACAGAGAAACAGATTTGTGAGAAATGCAAACGGGGTGAAGTAAATGCAAAGCTGGAATAGTAAGGAGATGGTAGCGGGGAAAAAAAGAAAAAAATAATGCAGGGACTCAAAAAAGGAATAAGATAAAATCAGAGGGAGATAATGGAAAACAAAAAGAGGAAATGCAAAACAAAGGAGGAACAAACACAATTTATTGAGTAACATTTTGGTTTCCATCAAGGGCCTTGTTCCCTGAGTAGCAAACAGAGCAAGAAGAGAACGTTTGCTGATGAACGGGCCCTCCCTCCAAATGTCACAGTGCAGGTTATTCCAGATGGGGTCCATCTCTGGCAGTCCCGCCCCTGGTTCACCGTAGGGCCACGTCTCTCTCTCTCTGCTTTCTCAGCAATAGATGAATGGAGAACTTCTTCGAGTCAGGCAAAATCTTTTTAGTACAAGCATAACATTTTATAAGTAAATATTTCTTAACCTTTGATTATTCTTCCAGGTCAGATAGCATACAAGTTTCTTAATGGTAGTCACTGGCTTGCACATATGTTCTATTCAATTGAAAGCAAAATAAAAAGTGTAATGTTTATTGTTCCACTTATAATAATGAGCATTACTTGCTTTATTTGACAGGGATGGGTTATTCATTGTAAAGAAATCAAGAAACTGATTTTTCTATACTTTGTGATTCTTATTAGCCCTTCTTTTGGCCAACCAGACACAGGACTGGTCTTCCTGGTGTCCGTTCCAGACTAGGGGGCTGCACTAAGATAGAAAACCAGGAAGAACAGCTACAGCCGTCAGCAGGAAGTGAATAATAAATCTGATGGGATATTATCCTAGCCCAACTGGTAATTTTTTTAAACACTCAGATTTCTCTGTTGTCTTTCTTGTCTTCATAATTCATTAATGGCACTTTGTTCAGCATCTTGTCTTGAGACCCTTTGTTCTTCTTTAATCCTCATATTTCATATATGTCAGATTCTCTGACACATGGACCTGTGATAAAAACTCATCAAAGTCCTTGTTAGGCTGTATTTCTATGCAATGAGCTGTTGTCATCTGTTACTCTGTAAACGATCTATCTATCTCCATATCTCACTCCATCCTTCCCATTATCATTTATTTCTGGCTCAATATCTACTACTTTCTGTGTTTTTATTTTGAGGAAATAATCCTCTCAGCTTATTAGAAAAATCTATTTGTAAATCTTAAGGAATGTTAGAGTATATTTATTTTAAGGTTATGTTTTTTCACAAATGTCACTAACGACTTTAACATGTGCAAATAGGATGGGTAAATGCAGGTTTAAGTTTTCTGAGTTTGGGACTTAAAAAATAAAACAACTTTATCCTAGGGGCACAAGAACTCATTTTTGCAAGTTGCTCACAAACTATCTTGGCTGCCAGTTTTGGAATAAATGTAAACCTTTGGGAGTTGAAATTCATTTACTCCTGGCAAAATGTGACTTCCTGCTTCTAAGAATAAAGGCTTGAAAAGACTTATTAAAGGGAGGTTCCAAAAAGACTTCTTAAACTTCAAACAGGTCTTACAAAAGAACATTCTGATGAGTTAAGTGCACACGAATTAGAAGCATATGTATTAAATTTCCCTTAAAATACACATGGGTTTAAAAATTAAGGGAGGGGAAAAGACTCTTGGCAAAAATCTATTTTAGGTTTGGCTAAATCCAAACCATTTGAAAAGTAATTCTAAGGAATGGGACAAAAGGCAGATTAAAATTCTTAAACACTTTTGGGCATTGTGTACATTTTAATTTTTTAAAAATGATTTAATCCTACTTGGATATGAAACGCTGGATTTCTTTAAATTTCTACTAAAATGAAGGAAAAACTGCCTGGGAGCAAGATCCATTTTTTGAAAACTTCAAATCCTTGGGAAAAAGTTTGAAGATCTTGACAATCTTTAATCAAAGCCAGGACTGCCTGGAGGAAAATATAAGTCTTAATTCAAGGGAGTTGTGACTTTCGTCCTGTTTTGCTGCTCATGTTCCTTCAGGAAAAACTAAAAACCTTTCCAGACCCTTGTTTCTTCATCTCTCACATGAAGTGATGTCATTTGTTCTTTCTCCTCCAAACACACACACATACACACACACACGTGTGCACATGTGGGACACTGTGAGAATGCACTGGATAATGTTTGTCAGCAGTGTACAAGCAGAGAAAAAATTGAGTCTTGAATGTACTGTACTTAAGCCAGGCATTGAGCCACAGTCCTCATCTAAATGGAATGACAACAAAACATGGATGCTTCCAAAGTGATTGTTTTGGTTGCTGTGGTCCTGGGAAAACTGGACCAGAATTAACATTTTAGTAAATCCTATTCTTATGTAAAATGAGAGACTGATATTTATAGTTCCTACCTATATCTTATTCTTTTTTTTTTATTTCAGCATATTATGGGGGTACAGATGTTTAGGTTATGTATGTTGCCCTTGCCCCCCACCCAAGTCCGAGTTTCAAATATGTCCATCCCTTGGATGGTGCGCATTGCACTCTTTGTGTATGCATATACCCGTTCCCTCCTCTCTCCTCCCCCCTCCCCCCTCCTCAACATCCAACAAATGTTATTCTTATATGTGCATTTATGTGTTGATCAGTTATATATCTTATTCTTGACATCTTCCTTTTTAATACACACAATGACCTTGCTATCTAAGTGGGTGATAGAATTATCTGGTTATCCAAAAGCATTACCTGTGGCTATTATGACAAAGAGATAAAACCAAGGTCAAAAACTTAAAAATGGCATGGACCTGTGAAAGCCATTTTAAAGGATGTTATAGTTCAGAGTACTTGGGACCATAAAATTGTCATTTTCATCTTCTTTTTTTTTGTGGGATGATAGGCGAAAAGTTGAACAAAGACAAACCAGAAATATGGATGAGGAAGGTAAGTATAATGTTAAAGGCTAATTTTGTTCAATAAGCATTTATTAAACACCTTTGTTATGCCAGGCATTGTACCTAATATCTGGTTAAAAAGACAAATGAAAAATTGCCTTGAATTTTAAGACAGCCACAATCAACATCAGTGAGGGCAAATTTACATTCAACTTGTATTATTGCATTAATAATTCAATTCTGCAAAGCCTGGTGACTAAACACAAGAGCTTTGACTCAACACTAATCCTAGTAACTAACATTTGGCCTGAACTTAAATAATGCATCCACTATTAGTACTACCTGTATGACCTTGAGCAATTCATATAATCTCTTTGAGCCTCAGTTTCCATGTCTATAAATGGGGATGACATTATCTTTCTTGTAGATATGATGAGTATTAGTGCAGTGTCTAGAACGTAGTACACAGAACAATGATTTCTTTCATTAATATCGTGAATATAATATTCTGAAAGAACAGAGGAGACAGAGTGGGTGTGTTTTACAGTGGAGGAAGGTGAAGAAATAAACTAAGCCTTTGGATCAATTTGTTTTTATTCTGAAATAAATCACCTCAAAACATAGTGGCTTAAAACAATAAATATTTATTATGTCGTACACATCTGTGGATTGGCTGTGCAGTACTTCTAGTCTGGGCCAAATCAGCTGGAGATGGATGGTCTAGAATAACACTGACATTATGTCCAGGGCTTTAGAGGGGATGGTTAGGGTAGTTGAGAGAGCTGGAATGGTTGGAGCTTCTCTCAAGTGGTCTTTCTTTTCCAACAGGCTAGCCTGGGCTTATTCATTTGGGGAAAGAGTTTCCAGCATCAAGAGAGTGCTAGTTCCAATGCACGAGCCCTCATCAGGCCTCTTTTTTGGTCACATTTGTTATTGATCCATTGATTAAAGCAATTCACATAGTCAAAACCAGATTCAAGGAATAGAGAATTAGATTCTACTCTTGATGGGAGGAATGGCAAAGTCACATGGCAAAGAAACATACACACAGGGAGGTTTGAATAAATTGGGGCTCACTACTGTAGAAGTCTACCAAAACCTTAAAAATTTCTTGAACTTTGGTGTGATAAGAATCACCAGGGGTGTTGATGTACCAAACTGATCTCCTTTGAGTATTGACAAAAATGATAACAATGTCCTGGGCAAAGTTATTATCATTACATTTGACTATGGAATCAGCATTCAAAAGTAAATAGGATAAACTCCAAAGTAAGAACCCAACTAAGTGGGGCAGCCCCTTGGGACTTCCTTCAACTGCTTATAGAGGCACATGGAAACAGTGGCACTAGTCAGATGCCAGTGTGGGTCGAAGAGCCCACCGGGTCAGGGGAGACCCACACAATTCTGAGGCACTTGTGTTCCCCTCTCTACACTCTGGGATAATTACCTCTAAAGCTGCAGAACCTGTCATTATCAAGCCTAACAACTAGTATGCAGCAATTACTAGGCACCCCATGTGTGCTGTCAGACTGCAGGTACATATCTGAGACCAGCACATGGGCATGAGCAAGCCCTCATCTGCTGCAACACTGTGCCACAGTGGAACTGATCATCCCAGGCTCAGAAAAGACGTATAAAGGAGATTGGTAAAACTAAAGAGTTTTGGATGAAATCAACACTTTCCCCAGATTACTTTAATTCAAGTGCTTTTGATTATTCTGACCATACTTGGAGAAACTCTGCCTTAAAGGATGAGCAGAAGTTTTCCGAGTGAGAAGGAAAAGATGGGCATCCCACATGGAGGAACTAGGATAGAAAATGAACAAATGCAGTGACAGAGACAGTGAACAGCATGGCCCTGAGACATGGAGGGATGGGGGCAAGGTGGATGAAGGACAAGATAAGGGTAAAAAAAAGACAGCAAGGAATTAGAGGAAAGAAGGTGGATGGTGCAAACTGATTTCTGGAATGGAAGCTAGGCAAACAGACTACTCATGATTATTGATACTTGTGGATGGAATAAAACTTGAGGTTGTAAAATTGACACTGCAAATAGGGACAGCTGTAAATATATGGCCAATTATAGAACAGCCCCTCCATATTAATTCAATAACAATAGTTTACTGTGCTTTTTGGTGGGTTAGGAGTTTAGCTGCCCAATCTACACTCGAAGTCGTATATCGAAGGTCTTCTACTTATTCACTTGTATAAACCCCAGGGTCTAATAAATGCTCTCAATCACTAAGAAACCATTTGTGTTTTGTTGTGACTTGGACTGGAGTAGATCAATAGCTCCTAACATGTTCATTATGTTTAATATTTTATGCATATATAAGATGATTGATTATCTAAACTGTTCGGATGTGATTACTCATCTTGAGTTCTGTTCATGGTCTGCTTGTTTGCAAAAGGGCTTTGTTATTAAGAAACAGTAATGAAGTACTCTAGGTTTATTTTCAGCCATAAAGATAAGATCCATTCAATTCTCAAGAGTTTTGAAGATGCTGAAGGTAGTAAATATCCCTGCTGGTCTATAACAAATGAATTTCCATGCCTAAGATATTCTAATATAATAATTTTAATAATGTTTCAATCTTCTCTAAGTGTTCACTCGTGGGTCTCTAAAAGACATAAACTAAATAGAGAAATAAATTACACTTGAATTAAAACTCTTTTATTTAAATTTTTTTTTATTTCATAAAGAGGCAATATATCTTATTGGCATAAACTTGTGATGATTCTGCTTATTTGCAAATTTCTCCCACAACTCTTCTCTACCTTTAGGACTGCAGCATTATCGACCGTGTGGGCTGGCCATGTGATTTTGAAAAGCATTTATTAATAAGTGTCATGTCCAAAATTGAACTCATTATCTCTCCTAAATTAGATTTATTTCCTGATTTCCCTAATTTTGCTAACTGCTTCATAATTTTCTTAGTCAACCTAGTTGCTGAAGATGAAGATTTCATAGCTCACTGATGCTGTTTTTGTTTTTGTTTATATTTTTGAAGTTTTTTTCTCTGTGTGTTTAATACTGCTATGTTTTCAAGTTCATTATTTTTTTTCTAAATGTCTAATCTGTTTTTAATTCCATCCGATATACTGTATTTTATCTTAGATACTATAGTTTACATTTTTAGAAGTTCAATTTGAATCTTTTCCAGTGTCTTCCACCTCTCTACTTAACATAATCAATCTTTTCTCTAGTTTGTGAACATATGTAATATAGTTTTGATAAGACTTTTAAGGTTCTAGTCTGCTAATGCTTTTATCTACGTCCATTCTAGATCAGTTTTGAGTACATTTTGCTCTGTATCATGGGACATATTCTCTTGTGTGTTGCGTGATTGGTAACCTTTGATTGGATGCCAGTTGTAGCGAGTTTTATTTGCTGGGGTGCCGGATATTAGGCATTCCTGTAAGTATTCTTGAGCTTTGCTGCAGGATGCAGTTTACTTACTTAGAATCAGATTGATGCTTTCAGGTCCTTTTTTTTTAAGATTTGTTACCTAAGACCAGAGTGGTATTTTATTTAGGGCTAATTAGTCCCCCACTACTGAGGTAAGGTCATTTTGAGTATTTCAATAGTCCATAAATTTTTCACTCTGGTTGTTGGGCACAGGCACTATAACCAGCCTTGTGTAAGTTCTAGGTGCTGTTCCTTCTAATTCGTTCAAATGGTCTTTCTCCCTCCCTGGGTGCTTTGCCAGTGTGCATGTGCTAATTAATATTGTGCTGAATATCCAAAGGGACATTTACAGATCTCCAGGATTCTCTCTTTGCAGCCGTAAGCCTCCTTGGTTTCAGTGAGTTCTCAGTTCTGTCTCCTCAACTCAAGGAGTCTTCCGGGCTCCATATTGGATTCCCTTCCCTGTGTATGTCCAGGAAATGCTCTCAGTGCATGTGTGTCTTCTGCCATCACAATTATAGGGTTCAATTCTTTCTTCCTTTCTCTCGTGGATTATTCTCCCTTATTGTATGATGTTCAATAGCTTTAAAATGGTTATTTCATATTTTTTGTCTGTTTTTAAATAAAATTGTTTCAGGTGAGAGGGCAAATCTGTTTTCTATTACTTCATCTTGATCAGAAGTGGAAATCATCAGTGTGGTTTTATGTTTTATGTTGCTTTTTTGTTCACTTTTGAAAAATATACTATACAAAGACAATAATTATAATAAATATTTTCTAGAGAGTAAAGATGCTTATGTTTAAGAGGACTAGACAGTTGTAAATTTTCTAGGGTTGTTAAAAGCTTTCTATCCTCCAAAGGAATTAATTATTTAGGAAAAACTAATCATGCCATGTTTTATCTCATTTCAGTGTATCAGTAAATGAATTCCTGAGTATTTCAAATTTTACTTTTTTGATATATTAAATTAATTTTTCACTTACTAGAATCACAGCTAGTCCATTATGTATATGCTACTCTGTTTGCTTTCCTCTGTGCACTTTTTAAAAATGTCAACATTGCATTAGTTAAAAAAACTACAAAATGTGGTTTTAAAATTTTAACTTCAAATAAGACTTTTGGATATTCATATACAGCAGTATTTCATTGGACAAGAGTCAAAAAAGCAAACAAAAAACATTCTAATCTTTGCCATGAAGCAACCATCTTTTCAATCACTTTATAAAGAGGCAGAACTTGTGGCAGCAGCTTGTAAGAGGCTGACCTGCAAAAGTGTTTATGTAAGCATATTTTCACTTTGACAAAGGCCATGGGACACTGACTGCCAGTGTTCAGAGACTCGGAGACTTAGGAATAAGAGAACAGAGTCATTTGTGGTGTCTCTAAACTTCAAGGTGCTTTTTAGCCACAGTCTGGGGATTGTCATTTCAGTAATCTCACTAAAAGAAAGACATTGTTTTTGCTTCATTTGCCATCTGGAGCAAAGCTCTCTAGGCATTCCCACCAAACAGGTCGTCATTTGGGAGACAGATGAAACAAGAGTTCACAGAAATTCTGGGAAAAGCCAGTAATATACGGAAAAGATGAACAGCAATAAGTTAGGCTGGAATCAAACTTTATTGAGAAAAAAAAATTAGAACTATCAAGACCGTATAAGCCAAAAAGGGGGGGGAAAAAAAAGAGAAAAAAGTTGAAACGCAGCCCAGGATAACAGTTTAGGAATTGAAGTGAAGCTTGATCTCTAATCCCCAATCTTCAGACTCCCTCAAGCCCACTCTAAAATAAAAAGGGCGGGGGCACAGATGACTGGAGAACACCCTCTCTCCAGTGAGGCAGAGGAGTAAACCCACAATTTCCTTTTGCAAGAAACCACATTCTTTGTAGAGTCTATTACACCATCAACCTTAGGGTTAGTAAAGAGGTTTTCTTCACCTCACCAAGGGGTTCATTTCTCGCATTTTTGTTTTTGACTATTTACTACCACACTGCAGAAGTGTTTGAGATCTTTTCCTTCTCAATCTCTGCCTCATTTCCATTCAACACTCTACAGTTTGCCTTCACCCAGTGCATGCAATTATCACCTCTCCACTCTAATCAGCTTCCAAGCTGCCTATACTGTCAGCCCACTTTTAAGATATTGGCTCCGTATATTTTGATCTCTTAATTGGCTTTTGATTCATCCCATTTTGCAAACTGTTGCCAAGAACTTTTTTTTTTTGCTTTTTTTATATACTTCCAGGGCTGCTTTACAGTGTTTTTTATTTTTTATTTTTTTAGTATGTCCTTTTTAAAATCTGGTTTCCAACCCAACATAGCTCAAATCTGCTCTTGCTGGCAATATATTAAATCTTCAAAAAACCCACAAAAACCCACAAATCTTTATTGAGGTTTTTTTTTTTTTTTAAAGCTGTAGTGGTGTACAACCTACTGCTAGATCAATTTTTTAAAGAATTTATTATTTTTCACTTGATATTCCTGGACTTTGTCAGTGATGACAATCATTTTATATTGAGGCTAGGAGACTTCTCCCTTGCAAATCACATTTGTGATAGTTTGTAATGTCTTGAATACTGTAGGAGGTAGACATCTGAAAAGTGTGATTTCTTGACAGACTGTTTATGTACTAATGTGTAAAATTTCCCAAAAATCTGCTCTGCCATTTCTGTTGCCCATGGGGTTGAGAAATCCAACAGCTCCGTATGTTGGTAGTTGTCTAATCACGTTGCATTGCTTGTCTGTTCCCATTGACTGTCACTCAGCAAAATAGTCCATCAAAGTTTCTAAAAATGTAAAAATAGTTCTTTTCCTTATGATTTTTATAATGTTTTAAAGTTAAATTACTCCTGCCAGTTCATTGCACATAGCAAGGATTTATATTGACACATTTCAGTGTTTAAATAAAAAGTAAATATAGTAGTTAAAAGTGAGGAATAAATATGAAAATATAAAACGCTTAAAGCTTTACAATCTTGATAATAGCCATTGCAGTCTTTAGTTTGTTATAGTTTTCATTTTGCTCTTAACAACGCAAATTCTGAGTTTAAGAGCCCCGATTAAAATGAAATGAGTGATTCTGTTTTAAGGTGCCATTAGAAGAAATTGCGTTTAACTCCCTTGCATAGAGAACATTATAAGCTAAAGAAATCTATGTGAATCATTTGAAAATTGGAAAGTTTGGGCAAACAATAAACAGGTGGCTTTCCTGCTTAAGGAACTATCTCAGTCAAGACTGTTTAAGTATTCTATACCCCAATTATCTCTTCTTTAAAATGGATATAATGATGATATTAAGATCATATAATTGTGGCGAAGATTAGATGAGAACATACATGCTGCAGTGACTGCCACATATGAAATACCCAGTAAATGCAAGTTTTAATTATTGTTTGACTGAATGAATTGAATCAGATCATAGTTAAGTCTTAAGCAAGTACATTGTTTCTAGGATATCATAGGAAGTGCTGAATTAAGCTTTTTCAGTGTCCCTAGTAATCTTGAGTTTTTTAATATGTGTGCTTTTCCGTGTGTAGGGTGGTCGTATCGGATGAGAGAAGTGGGTTGTAGTTTAAGTACTTCACTGAATCCACTTCATCAGACAGATGTAATCACATTAACATCATGGCCGGATAAATTGATTGGAGGAGGAAAGGCCAGGCAGAGTCTTAAGGATGGGTCACGAGTTGTTCCAAGGGGACTTGGCACTTCATAATTGTATTTGGTCAGGTATAGAAGAAAAAGAAGGGGACAGATGGCCCTAAGGGGTGACATAGGAACAGGGCAAAGTGAGAGGCTCTGACGACAAGTTTAATCTACCTATTATACCATATATGACAAATAATCCATAATAGTGAGTTTTCTCATGAATAGTTTTGTAGTTTAGGAAGAATTCACTGACAAAACTACTTTGCTCTAGGAGCATCAAGCACTTATTTTTCTGAATGCTAAAAATTTAAGAAATATATTACATCTATTGTTTTATTTAATTTGTACAATCATGAAACACATACTATCATTTCTGTTTTGCAGACAAGGAAACTGAGGCTCTGAGAGTAAAAATCACTTTCCGAAGTTTCAGAGGTGGCAAATAGCACAGGTGGTATTTGAAGCCCATAATTAGTAACCTGTGCTCTCCCAATATGCTCTACTGCCTTTTTTTCATAGTACATCAATCTTCTAACGATTGAAAGATGACTTTGTGCCTGAGCTGGTGAGCCTCTCATGACGTGTCAGTTTGGGTTGGATGGGTAACCGAACAGTTATTAGCGTGCAATTTGCTTATCTACCTCATGAACTATGGGCTACCTTGAACAATCTGAGGTCAGCTTTGCATTCGTGGTCCCTGTGTCCCATAAACAGATAAACATATTTAGAGGCATTTGGAGTAATGTCATGATTGTTGGGTACTTGAGGGGTAGATCGCACCTGCAGCTCTCTCAGGTGCTTTCTACAGATGTTAGAGCTTTAGCATTAAACCAGTGGAGATTAGCGCTCCTTTGTTCTCCTCAGAAAAAGCAGGATGAAGCAAAGGCAGCAAGCGAGGAGGGGCTGCCGTGGGGAGTTGCAGTTTGGTGCCACTCAGTCCCACTTCTCTCATACAGTAGAGAGAGACTTAAAAACAAAATGAACTTTGTGGGCCATCCACACCACACGTCTCCCAGTGGGGGCTGCCTCCCTGGAGACAGTAATTTTGATCTAATTTGGTCACTGTGGAATACGACGAGTATTTAAGAATGTTGGGAGAAGGAGGACCCTAAAAGAGTCACTAACTGGAGCTACGTTGGGAACTGTCAAGACTTGAAACCTGGGAACTTTAGGCTGTAGGAGCTAAAGCAGGGAAAGTTCTCGAATAATAATAGTCACAGGCAGTTTCTGTCATCCCAAGAAGCTGAAATTGCCCCTGAAGAAAGCAGCCTAAAGAAGATGCCAGGTAGGAGCAGTCACTGGGAGCCCCCAGCAGCTTGCTTCATTGCTAGAATTAGCCAATGGGGAGAAAAGAGAGAGTATCTGGCTGAGGAGGCCACGTCAAACCCTCTCAACCACTGCAAAATAACTGCTTTGGTAGGACAGTGTAAATGACCATCAAGGTAACTTACATTCAAGGGAGGTAGAGATTACTGGTTGTATTTGTTTTATGGCTGCTATAACAAATTGCTACAAACTTAGTAATTTAAGTCAACACAAATTTATTGTCTTCCAGTTCTGCAGGTTAGAATTTTGACTTGGGTCTCCCTGGCTAAAATCAAGGTGTTGGCAGAGCTGTGTTCTTTCCAGAGGCTCTAGGGAAAACTTGTGTCCTTGTCTTTTCTGATGTCTAGAGCTTGCCTGTCCTTGGCTCCTTCCTCCATTTTCAAAGGCAACAATAGTGAGTCAAGGTCTTTTCATATTACATCACTCCAATCTTCTCCTGTAGCGACATCTCGCTGTGGCTCTGACTCTCCAGCCTCTTCCTTCCTTCTTTTATAAGGATCCCTGTGGTTACATTGGGCCATCAGGACAATCCAGGGTAATCTTCTGGGCTAAGGTCAGTTGATTAGCAGCCCTAATTCCATTTGAAACCGTTCTTCCCCTTTGCCATGTAACTTAACATACTCACAGGTTCCAGGTATTAGGACCTGGGCATCCTTGGGAGGCATCATTCTGCCCATCATACCAGTCTTTCAATTGGGTCTCATTGAAGAGAGGAAAAAATATCCACCAAAAGAACTGGTAAAAGAACCAGAAATGCTTCCTGAATGCTCCAGCCAATTATAGACACTTTCAAATAATGACCTGTACTAGGTGAGTTTTGGGAAATATGAAGAAACATGGATCTGTTCTCAATAAGCCTGGAGGGTGTGGGTGGGGATAGACTCTCATCACAGAATCCTACAAAAGATGTAAAATTTCAATTGTGACAGATGTTTCAGTGACAAGATATATACTGTCTAAAAGAGGGAGCAGTGACTCATTTAGAAAAGGCTTTCTCTGAAGACGTGTTCATTGACCTCAGATGTAACAAGAGAGTTAAACTGGACTAAAAGAAAGCAAGGGACGTGGAGGATAACAGCCCTGGTCAAGGCAGACAGGGTTGAACGAAAAGGATTCCGATTGCAAGGGGCATTGTGCATGATGAAGCTGGAGATGAAAGCAGGGCCAGACCACGTGGGACCTTGCGACCACATTCACTACTTTAACCTCTATCCTAAGTCGAGCAGATTGTCACTGTGTTAAGCAGAAGCCTGAAATGGAGTACGTGTTGGCGATTTGCCTTCTGAAAAGATCGTTCTTGCTATTATTTGACCAGTGGATCAGGAAGGGTGTGCGAGCAGGAGGAAGCTAAGCAGGTACCGAGGGTTCGGTTGGAAGCCTATGGCACGTTTCTGTTGGAGAAGTTGGCTGGCTTGGACTATGGTAGCGGCAGTATAAATGGGGGGGGAAATGGACACACCAAGAGTTATGTCAGAGGACAAAAGGAAGGATTTGAGATGGGGAGATGATGGAGAGAGACACGCTGAGTATGGCTTAGTGATTCAGTCAGGTGGCTTCTTGTTTTGAGTCTTCAGTTGTTGCCATCATGTCCAGAGCGTGGAGCCACCTGTGACTGCATCTGCCCACCTTCCCAGGCCATGACCTGTGTCACCGTTTCTAACAGGCTTAGAAGCTGTCTCTTGTTTTGTGCTCGTGTTAGGCTACCCCTGGCCTATGAAGGTGGCCTGTGCTCACTCTGCTATAGATGACCACATTTCACCTTTCTTGATGCCAAATTCTTGGGATTCCTACTGTAATTTTTTTGTTTTTGCTGACCCAACCCAGCAGACTTTGAAACAGAAAACACTTCCTCGGTGGTGACAGAAGATCGGAACATGATCTTCTGGGCCTCACTACTGCAGCTCTTGTCTTAGATGTCCAGTTTGGCTTTTGAATACCACATTTGAGCTTTTCCAGGCTGTCTATCCCCATATGATGTCTTTGGAGTTAGGGCCCCAGTGCCAGCTGGTTGGCATCACTGTTTTTCAGTGTCCACTGTTGCTATATCTCCTTATTTTCCTTCTTCTTCCCAAAGGCATGCTGGCTGAGGTGATTTGATTTTCTAATTGCCATTTTAATCATTGCATCATTGCACATTGTGCTGCCTGGTGACAGTCTTTAGTCTGACCATGACAATTCCTAGTCTAAGTCCATCTTTATGTGGGCTCTGGTAGTTTATATTTTAACCTATAATAGTCTCAAAATAACTGATCGAGGACTTCCAATTGGCATTTTGACCTTGAAGAACTTGATAGGTTCATGGAATAACAAATAACCAAATTCCTTCAGGAGCATAACAGCATAAAATTATTCATATAGATAATGGGTAGTACTGACTGTACCAACAAATTTATAGACATTTTTCCTTATCTTCTGCAACTCTGAAAGCAAATATTACACCCATTTTACAAATGAGAAAACTGAAGCTCAGAGCAGTTAAAAATATTAAGGCAGCTAAATAGAGTGAGGCAAATCATTTTCCTAGAGTTACATAGCTCATAACTGATAGAGCTGACTCCAGAGGTCTGTGTTTTTTACCTTTATGCTAACCTACTTCCCCTTAGCCTAAATTTACACTTCTGAGTAATATTGAAACTATTTGGTAGCTCTGCTCTTCCTGAAGTCCTCAGTTCCTTTTCCTACCAGAAAAGTAGCCATACTGGATCACAAATCTAAATGGACTTATCCTGGGAAAGTTAAGTCGATACCATTTTTAGTGTCCATTCTTTAACCCTGGAGCAAATTAGTGTGCGTGCAGCTACTCAATCCAGTGCTTGGAAGTGGTTATTGGTGCAGCTATTGCACCAATGGCTCTTACTTCTTAACATTCATTGTCAGAGTCCCCTGCTTTCAGGACTCAGATCTACTCATTCCATGGACAGTTCTGGCCAAGAAAGGTTCATACATGGAACTGCTGAGTGATCCTGGGGGCAATACTCCTTCTCTGATCCCAGCAGCCTTATTATCATGCTTTGCATTTTTGTTTAAATTGATTACTTCCCTGGTTCGTCCTCAGACCTGCTGAGTGAACATGTTTCCGATTACCTCTCCCCAGATTGATTAGTTGCACTTTTCTAAATGGAATCTAATTTTCCTCTTCTCTCTCTGTATTTGTAATCTCATTAGATCCATTTGTATTAATTCTTAGTCTCCTGGTGTGTGCAACAGCTTCCAAATTTGTAACATCTGCAAATTTTATTAGCATGCTGTGTGCTCTGTCTTTCAGATCATTAATGCTAACCATCAATAATCCAGATGTTAGAGAAGACAAGAGCTTTACGCCAACCCCTGTGGCCCTCCACAAGAGATCACTCCACACCCTGAACATTGTCATTTATCATCACCCATTATTTATGAGCATTCTGCCAAACTGACGTTCATGTGATCACATTTTTTAAAAAATGTACTGGTCATTTAAAAGCAAAATTTCATAAGTGTATCTCATATTTTAAGGTCAAGAATGTAGTTTTTGGCACACTCTAGCCTTTTGTGTCGAAATTGTAATTTAAAAAGTTCTAACTCTGTGATAGTCTTCAAAAATATTCATGATAAGAAAGCTGTTATGTAGCCCTTTTTTATTCTTAATCTTTCCTCTTATCATCAAGTCATTTTAAAATTACTGATGTAGATCAATTTTTTAACTGAGAAAAAACCCTCTAATATGTATTGGGCATCAATGTGTGAAATACAGGGGTCCCTAAATTTAGATGAACAAGAGCTGGGATTTGATGAAATTCTAGGCAAATTCACTGGCAAGTTACATCTTTATTATTTTCATACTCATTTTCTTGCTTAAATTTCTCTTTGCAAAAGATACTCAATGGCTTTAAAATACTTTATTAGGATAATTATTCAAATGTTGACATGATATTTATGATAACATTATTCTTAGGGTGATTATTTTCACTTTAATAAGATCTGTTCTTAAAGATCACTTCAATGATTCCATTACATAGGAAAACTTTCTTCTTAAAAATTCTATTCTGTCCTATGCCTATCTCTGTTCCCCTCTCTTTTCCCATTCTCTGTCTTTCCAGTTTATTCCATTTCTAGAATTGATTTTTTTTTTTTGGTCTAATTGTGCTTAATTCTGGTGCCTGCAGAAACCTACTGATTGCATTCATATTCATAAAAAAGCAGTGCCATGTTCTGAGGGATTTTACTCATAATTCATTAAAATTTTCATAACATTTTTCTTATTGGAAGAACTTTTAACAAATTTAAAATACCAGGGAGTAATCAGAGGAAACTATTAATGCATTACTAATGATTGTATTTTATATGCAAATAGTACCATTCTACAAGTATAACTTTACATATTTTTAACTCATTTTCACATGAGGCTTTGGGGTAGACTACCTATAAGAATGATTTATTCCATTCTAAGTGGAAGGGAAATTGAATAAAACAGCTTCAGCTTATTTGTCAAAAGTCTTGCCAATGTGTCTCTTAAATAAGAGAAAGCTAGACAATCATAGTTATGTGTGCCCATAAGTCAGGGCAATAGCTAAGATTTAGTACGACAGAGACAATTTTTACTGATTTTCTTCAACTGACAACCGACAATAAATACAGGTATTGAGGTAAGAATAGGATCGAGGTCTACATAATTTGTATATATAAATATGTGTAATACAAACGTTGTATAATACAAATAGGTCTACAAATATGTATAATACAAACATTGCTAGAATTACCTATCCAATGAGGATTGACTTTCTTACTTTTGGAAATAGGCAATTCCAGGCTTGTGCATTTGCTCAAGTAATTAAATCAGGACCAAGTTCCTTCAGCTTCCTGCTCTGTCATCTTTACTGAGAAGGTTTGTTACTCATAGTGACAAAAGAGCTGCAGCCATCACATCTGCATTCCAGAAAAATGAAAGCACAAAAAGGCAAAAGAAGTGTGGCTGAGGCCATCATCTTTCATCAGGAAAACAATGACTCTTTTCCCAGAGTTCCATTCAATAGACTACTGTTTACACCTCCCTGGCTGTAAGAGAGTCTGGTGAGGTGAATATATTTAACACCCTGAACAAAATAAAAGTTTAGTTAATAAGGCAAGAGGGAGAATGGATTTGGGATGGCAACAAGCAAAGTCTGTCCCAAGACCTATGACACACTGATCATATACTCCTTGTGTGACTTCTGCCCCTGAGGTCTGTAGCAATCATGCGACACAAGTTGTTCCTTCTCTGATTGGTCCAGTCACTCACCTGTCCTTGTGAAGCATGGTATCTTACATCATACTTTTTGGTCTGCCTTCCGAACTGATGTTCTAAGAAAGAGCTCATGCACTAGGTGGTGCAGACTTTTTACTGCATTGAATTTAAACTGGCTTTCTTGTCCCCCCAAATGAAACTCCTAGAGGAAGACCTCTGTAACTGCATGCACCAAAGTAAATGGGCTCATGTTGTGTAGGAAAAAATACAAAATTCTTGAGTTTTGTCTCCTTGTTTATGCAGAATGCCTTTAGAAATGGATTGAGCTCACTCCCCAAACCTCATGGCTTCAGGAAGCGGTATCAGACAGGGTTTACGGCACAGAAGACTCAGCACTAACCCAGCTCTGTCAGTTACCAACTTTGGGGTTTTTGGCAAGTTAATTAAACTTTATGGGACTCTATTTCATTATCTCTAAAGTATAATAGGGATAATATTTCTCACCTTAAAGGGTTATTTGGGAATGAAAGGAGATAATGTATGTAAAGAGTTTGGCACAAAGTAACTGATCAATAAGTGACAAGAAATGACAGCCGTGCTGTAGTCTACCTACCATCCCAGAAGTCGGAGAAAGGCAGTTTGATTCTTCCCCACATCTGCACCTCTTACAGAGCAGAGAAGTGAGTTCCAAGTGAGACTATCATTACTTAATAATGTGACACTTAAATCGAGGTGTTTTGCATTATTGCCAAAACACAATAAACTTAACCAAAAAAGAAACATAGAAACAGAGATTTTAAAACACATTAAGAACATGCAAAAGCAACAGTTTGACACTTAGATGCTCTTGCAAAGTTAGACTCTGTTATGATAATCATAATTTAACAACCTTACCCAATCAGAGACTTTTGAGTGGAGTGAGTTTAAATTTCTAGGCCTCTTGAGTGCCTAACAGTGGAAGATTATGAAGAGTTTATTAAAAGGAAATCAGTTCATGGGTGAATGGTCTTTTGTACTCATCCATTTCTTCTTATGTCTTGAATATGTTAGTCTATTGAAGTGATAGCACAGTATTAGCTGTAAATCTAGAAAAAGAGGAAGAATAAAATTTTATTTACTGCCTAAATATTCTCTCTTTAATAAAATAAGGTACACATCAACTCACATAGAAATTGATCTCATAAAAGAAATGAGAGCTCTTTGGCCTTTCTGAGGAATGAGGAGATGTGACCTCAGAGTGTTCTCTGTTGTTTATACCATTATATAACATTCCGCTCACTTGTCAATTATCCCCATGAGACTGCAGGACATTTAAGGACAGGGATGGGGTTTTACTTGAATCTCTGGCATTTAGCGCAGAGCGTTCATTATTGTAGGTGTTTAACGAATGTTTAATTGAATGAATTCATAAATAAAATGCTATGATAAATAATAATAACCAGTATTTCAATGAAAATGAAGTGGGTATTCTCTAAATGAGGCTTCTGATTGAATTTCTGGCATTACAATAGCTGAGTTTCACTGAATTTTTATGAAACTTACAAAGTTCAGTGAACATAATTGCAGTGTGCTCCATAGAGCCATTGACACTCGAGAGCTTCCTCCCTTCTTTCTGCCTTGTTAATCTGGACAGCCAAAGTTCATGAAGCTTTTTGCCTTTAACTCTATGGAATGCTGATTTTCTCTCCTGTGTGTGTGTGTGTGTGTGTGTGTGTGTGTAATTCATAGACTGTATTCAGGCCAGAAATATATTTTAAACTGGCCCTTCTTGTTTTCTCATTGTTTCATATGTCTTGTCTTATTCATTCAGTCACTTATCCATTCACTTCACGATCATTTGTGGAATGACTTTATGTGCCAGGCAGTGTTCTAGGTGCCTGGAATACAGTGATGAAGAAATGAACCAAGAAGATACCAAATGCAAAATCAAGAACTCTAATGTGGCTCTTAAACATGCTATACCTGAACCCGCAAGTACGCTGCAAGCAATTCTGTTGGATTGAATTACATCATTAACTGAGAGAGAATTTACCAAAGAGCAGACACAAGTACCCCAGAGAGGACTACTCCATCTCACACCCATTGCCCATTTCTAGGCCTATACTTAGCACCACACCTTGAAAGTCAAAGGCCAAATGCCCCAGGTAATTGTAATTGGCTCCAGGTCTTTCCAGGGGATAGGACTTATCCTAATTGGACTTTTGAGGAAAAGAGCCAAGCCCAACGACGCTTATACAACCAGCGATGAGACAAGACTAGACAACCCAGATTATGAGGCCTTTCCCGCTTCATTGCTGACCAATACACACAGTTGGCACTTATTTGTAGAGTGGTTTCAGGGGACTATGCAATTTAAATTTTCATGCAACTTCTAGCAAACTAGAATATCTGGAATTAATATGGTTGAAAACACATGCTTCATCACAGTTTAAATATATATACCAGATGCGTCCCCTCAAAATTGAGGTTTTCATTTTTCTTGTGCCCAGTATGACATATATAAACTACTATTGGGGGCCTTCCCAACTAACTGATATATAGCAAAAAATAGTATACTATGCTGGTTTAATTGCTGGACTCTCATTCCAACGTAACACGTAAGGGAAAATAATACTTTGAGGAAACCCTGAAGTACATAAGGATGCTGGGTCTGCTTGAATATAAACATTTTGAGAGTAAAGCAGTCTTTTTCACGTTTGGTCCTGGAGCTAATGAGTAGCCAGAGGTGTGTGAAAGTGCATTAAGATTCTTACAAGAAAGTAAAATGATTTGCCAAGTCCAAGTACCAAGTGTGGAGAAAAGCTTCATTTGGAGCTCACAGTGAACAGCCAGGCAGGAAACAGAAAAATAATTATTTTAAAAGTATTTGGGGAATGAAAACAATGCAATTAATAAAGACACTTTCATGAGATTAAAAAGTGAAACTTTTTAGTTGCTGCTTATCGATTTGTCTTTAAAGTTCAACAGATGTTTTAAAAATTAATTTCTTTGTGATTTAGATCCTTGAAGCTCATCAGGTCTAGTTTATTGAATGCATTTTTATGTGGAATCTACACAAATGTACTGATAAAATGGCCATGGTTAGTAAATGTGCTAATTGATAATTCTGAGTAAATTGAATTTTGTGGATTGAATCACAGCTTGCAAGTTTTAGGGAAATTTTTTATCCAAAAAAAAACTCAATGAAATCACCATTGCCTTTACATTCTTTGTAACATCCTAATCTGGGCAGTGACAAGTACAAATGTAAATAGGTATCAGATGGCCAAGTGAATGCAATTGCTCCCAATTTTGGTTTTGAGCTCCTTTTCTGTGACTGTATCAAGACTAATTTTGTTTCTATATTTGAGGATAGCCAGATGCTGCTTATGGTAACTGTTTAGGATGCAACCTTCCTAAATTACCATTACATACTATAGGCATTAAGAATTATTCCTATATTCCCTCAACTAAAATCAGACAACTCTGTGTAGTTGAGGCTGGATTACATAAAAATTAGTTATGTAACTCTGACTAATGTCCATTACTGCTAAGGGACTCATTAAAAACTAAAAATAAAAAACATTTCTAGCAGTTATGATACTTTACAACTAATAGTTAACCAACTTCTTATATGTCTTTTACAAGGTAGAACTAAAATTAAACCTGTATGGCTAACAACTCCTTTATGTGACTAATGTTAATAATAGAGAAGTTTAATATTCTCAGCAGGTATAGTGTTCATTTCTCATGATACTGTATCTTGCCATTTCAAAGTCATTAATGACTATAAGGATTTTAATTTTGATATCTCTTACTTTATAAAGTAGGGATCTAGTTTTAGCCTATATATTTATGCACATATAGCTATAATCAACACTTAAATCCTTGCTTAAATTATGATTATTACTCACTGTGAAATGTTTAGCATTTTTTTTCCCATTTTGAATTAATTGAGAACAACTTTTGACTACAGGCAAAATATGATTTCATGAGTCTCACTCATGAAATTGATTTGGTTTCTAAATAAACTGTTCAGTAAGAGCCTAGAATTTTTGAGAAAATAATGACTGAGAATTTTAGGGAAAATGGGTATTGGGTATGAACAGAACATCATATTATCATCTTTACACTGACAGCAAATAAGTTATTGTTGTATTATTAGTAAAAACATCTGGTTAAAATGTACATGGATTTTCTTTTTTAAAGAAAGCCTGCATGTAATAAATTGATACTAGTGTCAAAAATTATACAAAATTTGGAAATAGGCAAATGAGATTACTAGGCATTCTTACATCGCGGTGCTTGGGTTAACTTCTATTAGTTGGACAATTTTCAACACCGGAAGGGCAGAGGTTAATGTGTGTGTGTGTGTGTGTGTGTGTGTGTGTGTGTGTGTGTAGAGATGCCAAATAGACACTTAAACAGACATAAGGTCTGTCTAGTGAAACAAATAATCTTAAATGTTACTATTTTGGGACTTGTTGGACATCAACCAGTTTTATACCTAATGTTGCAATCTTATCTAAACATTCTTTTAAAAACTGCCTGTATATACTAGCTTATGAAAAGAAAAGGACTAGCTTTGACATCTTACCAGTTCTCTTATTAATTACTAAATTAAATCAATCTTTAACACATATTCATTTTATATTTTTACTTGTCATGATTTTACGTTTTTAAAATTATACTTTAACAAGTATCAAACAAAATGAATAAGAACAGAGATAGGAGAGCTCTCATAGTGCCTCCTTTTTACTCCTTTCATGGGAATTTCTTTTCATTTTCCAAGGTCCTATTCTGTTTATAAATCTTAGCTATTCTTCTGTCATTTTGAACTTGCATGTGAAGGATTCAGAAAGGATTCACTGTCCCAAAATCATTTTTAGTTTTATTGCAAAGCCTTTTTTTCTGTAAGAATGAAGATCAACCAAATAACTTATGACCACTGAGAATTAGCAGGGCACTTGAGCATATGGGAACACTGGGATTGAGGGTACTTTGGTCCAAAACGGGCAGTACACCTGCTTCTGGAAAAATAGCTGAATTTCTCACTTCTTTTTTATTTTAAATATTCTTTTTTTTTTCTTTTGAAACAGGGTCTCACTTTGTTGACCAGGCTGGAGCACATTGGCATGATCATAGCTCACTGCAGCCTCGAACTCCTAGGCTCAAGCAATCCTCCCATCTCAACCTCCTGAGTAACTGAGACTAGAGTTGCGTACTACCACACCTACCTAATTTATTTTTATTTTTATTTTTTGTAAAGACGGAGTCTCACTATGTTGCCCGGGCTGGTCTTGAACTCCTGGCCTCAGGCAGTCCTCCCACCTTAGCTTCTCTAAGTGCTGTGATTACAGGTGTGAGCCATTGTGCCCAGCCTTATTTTAAATATTCTTATTGTTCTAGTTTGAGTAGTTCTGATTTCACTGAATTCAGAGCACTTACATGAAAAGCGTATCTTAGGCAGGAAGATGGTCATAGTTGAATGTTAGGTACAAGGAAAGCACACAAGCTGAGGCTGCTGGATCATCTGTGGAATGGAGGCCTCTGCCTGGCCCTCTATCCTTAATCTTAGCACTCGGGATAATTTAATTATTCATTAGGTTTTTCCCTCTTGAAGACTCTGGAACCAGTCTTGTCTCTAGTCTGGGGCACAGGCAGAAGGGGCTCAGGATAGGTAGTACAGTGACGTAGGACTGAGTAGGATTGACTGCTGCTTCTAATATGGTCTTGACACCCTGTTGCCTGGAAATCGGGCCTTTGCTTTTTCTTCTAATCCCTTTGTGACTGCCATATGCCTTACGTCTGTCCTCCTGTCTTATGCCTCAGCTCTGTGGCAGCAGGTTCCTATCCTATACTCTAGTTCTCCAATGAGCTGCTGCTTCTTTTATTTTTCTTAGTCTTTTCAGTTCACGTATTATCTGAGGAGTGAGTAGCCAATGACTCTTGCTTCTAGTGACTGTATCCTATCCCTAGAGTTCAGGCTTCACATCAGTCTTTGATCTTTAACACTGGATGTCTGCCTACCTGTTTTCCTTTTTTGTTGTTGTTAGAAATCCATTGCTTATTTATATTACCCTAGCCTTCTATATTATTTACCCAGTTGGATTTTCTACTAGGTTTGAGACATTTTCTGATGGTAATACCCCTTCTTGGTCTCATTTTGTGGCCTATCCTTGAGCTCATATCCATCAGTGCCTACCCTATTCTAAAAGCTGAACTTGTTTGAATTTTTTGAGCTCTTATATTTGAAGAATGTCCTCTTCTCCATTCATCAGTATCAGTTATGTCACTTTCCAAAGAAATAGGAAAATGCAAAGATTCTTTTTTTACATATTTGTTCCCTCTCCTGGTATGATGAATGCGTAGATAGTTGGTGGAAATATTCATCATTCTTGACTCACAATTTGTGGCCTAGAGAACTTCAGATAGTCTATTGTAAACTCTTGGTGTACTTTATTTCATAATACAGCAATGTCTATATTGTTAAGCTGGTATAATAATATTTTACTTGTGAAATATGTTATCACAGGTTCATTAGATATTTTGCTGTCTTCCAAAGTGCTCTTCAGAACGTATTGGAGAGCCCAGAAAGTTGGGGTGAGGAGTTCATGCAGCTCATTGCTTTGATTGAACTCAGCTATGTATTTTAAAACAATGAAAACCATGAATATAAGGGCAGTCATTGGACCTACTTCTCCATACATTGCTACTGAATTAGAGTTTATCAAGGTGCTCCTGAATTTTGTTCTTGAATCTTGTCTTTGGGCTCTTTGCCTAATCTATTTTTAGTAACTGTAATGATAACGAATTAATATCTACCATTTAATGAGTCAGACATTAAACCAGGAGATTTATATACATAATAACATTTAATTTTTGTGAAAATTTATTTTTAAAACAAAGAAGCTAATTCTGAGGGAGGTTGAGCCACTTCGCCACAGTCACAGAAGCCAGGAGGTGGGAGCTCATGTCCACGTTCCCTCCGTTATGCCGGACGACCTGCTTGCATGCGCGTCTCACGTAGAAGCCTGTTAATAGTTTCCACAGCGGTGAAGTTTCCGTGAGGATAGAATTAACGTTCACGCTTTTACACTTCATAACTTCTCTTTTTGTGTCTCACAGGAAAGCAGGAATCAGGACAATAAGGAACCATTTCCATGTCTTCAGTTAGAAGTGAGTATCACCAATTCGAAGAGATAAAAATAACCTCTTCCTAAAGATTTTTAATATATTCTAATCATCTTTTCCATAAAATATCTTTATTATATTGCACTTGAGAGAGTTCAAGTCTTGAGACTTGAATAGCAGCAGCAGCAATGATACATGCGCAATGCTCACTGCATACCAGGTCCTCCATCTTAGGCCCTTTACAAATATTGAATCACAAAGCCCTCAAAACAGCCTTGAGAGGTCGGTGCTTTTATTGCCTTTGTTTTATATATGAGCAAACTGAAGCAGAGATAGTAGATAATGTGCCTAAAATCACACTGATTGGGGCAATTTGCTTTTCTCTCTTTCCTAAGTTTCATTAACAATGAGAATCGGTAGCATATTTATTCTGCGCTTTAGGAATATTTATCTCTGGAATAATATGGCAGCTCCTCACTATGTTACTGTGAATTTGGTGACCATGTGAAATCTTTCTTTAAAAAATATTTTAACCTCATGACTTTATGAGACCGAAAATGCTAATTTATCTAACTGAATGGCTGGAAAGCGGCATAATGCACAATTCAGTCTGCCTGAAAAACAGTAGATGAAAAACCAATCACTTACTTCTCTGTCTGCATCTATTACGGTGGCACTGACCTCCACCCCCTCTCCCCATCTTGCTCACCTTTTATTCCCATTTCCTGAATGTGTCCTCCCCACCCCCATCCTAAAGACCATCCCTGGTGTGCAGAAGGCCTTATGAATTATTTTCAACTGGACAGATTTAGTTCTAAGGTCCATTAATACTTCGAGTATTGGCTAATATGTTTGTCTGATCTTGCATTTGAATGCATTTCCCTAATATCGAATTCCCAAATTGTTTTAAATTCTCCATTAGGATCATTTGGGGTATTTAAAAATGTATGAAGGTTTGATGCCTCTTGATGTGAACCTGTCAGTCACTGCCAATGGCTGTAGTCAGAGGCCCTTGTGATGAGGATCTGTGCTGCTGCTGGACTTAAATGGAGCACCGTATAGTCTTCCATGGCCTGAGTGATATCTTAACATGTCTCTAATTTAATGCTTTTATCAGCTAATTCGGTTTCTTATCCAGACTGTATTGTTTTCCTTCGGTGCAGTGGATTGCTGGAATAAAATGGAGAAGCAGAATAAAATAAAGCATTTCTAAGTATAACTCTACCAGCTTCTGAGATGTGCACTAGAAATGAACTTGGACCCAGCAATAAATGTTTTTCAAAAAGTATTTGAACCTTTTTCGAAAGGTATTTGAAAACAAAATAATTAAAGAGAAATTATTGAGACAAAACTTGGAAAAGACTATTTTTCTTCAAAATAAATCCAGAATATAGTCTGCTTTTAGAAAATATCCAGAACAGCTCAACAAAATAGAGGTGGCAGTGGTTCAGAAGAGTTAGGAAGTCTATTCTAAACCTCAAACGATGAGTCATGCTGGGCTGCCAGCTACTTCACTCTTATGTTGAATTATAACCATGCAGAATCAGACTGGATCAATCCAACAAACTGTGACATTTGTAAAATTTTCTTTAAAGGGAAAAGAAAAAAAAATATCTAGGTCTTTCTTTCCACTGCAATATGAACCGAAATCTTTCAGGGCCATTTACTACTCCCAAAATAAAGCAATCCTGTTGGTAGCAATTCTGTGCTCACACTTGCTGAGATAAGTTTACTGATGCAGGGTATTTGGTTTATACTGAAGTTTGAGGTTGTTTGTTTGGGGAAAAATGGTTTCAATATATGGTCTAAGTCAAAGACTTCAACATGTGTTGACCAGGTGAATGTTGTTTGTAACCCTGCTATAACCATACACACTTCAGTATGTCTAAAATAAAATGTATCACAGGCTTAACATATATCAGTTATCATTTGGCATTTATATTCCAAGTTGGTATTATTATATTAGCTTGGGATGGCTTCAGTAATTGCTATTTCTATGGCACCTTTAAACATGTATCTCTCACTTAATATTATTTTGAAGCAGAGAAACCATCCAGCTATTATTGTACATTTCTTATGTGATTTTGAGTTACTTTTAAATCAGACAGTAAGGTGAAATAATTAAACCAAAGCATTAAAATAATGTGTGTGCAAAATACTTTTTTTGCATTTTTTTTCACCTTCAAGAAATATAACTCTGTCCTTGATGGGAAAACTGAGGCTAGGTGAGCTCAGGGCTCAGAGGAATTCAGTGAGGTTAGACAGGAGAGGACTCTGCATCCTTGATCCTATACTGATGCTCTGACCAGTGAAAGACACCCCCTCCCTACTGCTCTCGTTTTGAAGACAGAGACACTTCAGTGGGCACAATACAGCTCTCAGTCATGGGTTCAGGGTATTCTAGTCCACAGCAGGACTCCTTTTCATCCTGCAGGGAAATAGGCTTCCATTATAACCCTCAACTCTCGGTAAGAACACAGTTAAGGACTGAATTAAGCTATTGCCCACAATTGCAAAAAATTGGATGCAACGTCTTTTCGTTTCTTTTGAAGATATAATGACAACACATAAGGCTTACTTGGAGTGGAACAAATGTACTCAGCAGGCTGATGGGAGCATAAATCTGTCTGTGACAACTGTAATAGAGTTACGCAGGCTACTGCTTGTTAATCAAGAGTTTAAGTCTTAGGCTGAATAACCAAATTCTGTTGATTTTTGTGTTTTCTTTTTTTTGAAGATCAAATCAAACTTTAGTTTCCTACCACAGATTTGACACTGATCATCTCTTGTTTCTTTTTATTTCCCCTCATGTTTGCTCATCTTTAATGTAAATGTACCTTATGGATTGTTGAACTTTCTAGAGACTCCTGCTGTGTTGATTAATTGCTAATGAATGCTAATGAAGGAGTGAGGTGAATCTACACTATGATGTATTTAAGGGATGATTGATTAGATTTAGCACTGGCTGTCAGGAGAGTACTTACCATAAGAACAACAAGTCCATAAATATGCACGCAGTGGCTGGCAGTCTCCCTCTGTGACTCTCTTTGGCCTTTCAAGTCAAGTTCCTGGGTTCATTGCATCAGAGAAAGGACTAACCTTTTAGCTTTTGCAACCAAAATAGATTTTCTTCTATATGACAATTTTGCTAATAGGTTTTAATGAAAGATCCACAATCAGTGGATATTTAATTGTTCAAATATTTGACAGATTTTTAAAGGATAAAGTGAATTCCTACTAAAAATAGGCTGTACCGAATGTCTTTGGAACCCATGTACTGAAATAGCAAATTAACTTACTTTACAAACAGGATAGTGTGCAGTGGTTGTTTAATAAATATTTGTATATTAATTCATTTAGAAAGGTACTGATGTCCTAAAATCCAGTTCTATGACTCCAATCAATTCGATGCTAGAAGGGAATTTCTATTTTTTTTTCCTAATCATGACAGTTATGATTACAAAACTCTCTTAATGTACTTGGTGGAAAAAAAAACCTCCTTGAGTGTCTATCCCTTCTTGCTGAAACAACCCTGAAATAGATAAAAATGGATTGAAGGTTCAGAAATGTTGGAATTTTGAGGGGGAAAATACATTGTAACACCCCTTTTCTCTGCCTTCTGAATCAGTTGGAAGATAAAACAAAAACATATCAGACAGAGAGCCACTATTGTTCATAAAACTGACACTGGAGAATGTGATTTAGGTTTGTGGTAACGGCAAGCTTCATATTATGTAAGTTACCAGATATAGTCTCCCAGGCACAGGTGGCATTGACAATTCCTGGTCTCCTTCGCGGGGAATGGATACTTTCCTCTGGTTGTTATAAGAGAAAGAATTGGAGGAGAAAACTTGCTCCTTGCAGGTAGCTACTGCCCAAAGGAAAAGTGGGCAGGAAGGGCTGTGACATGCAAGCCCAATTCATCTCTCAAAGTCAGGAATCAAATGTGTCCTATCTTCTGCCCAAGGGAGATGACAGGGAGGTCCTAAGAGTAACAGGACCGTGAAACTCCTTCCACATGGAAGGGAATTTAGGAGGATATTTAGGAGCAGAGCATTACCCTAAATCAAGAAATAAATTGACATGACTTACCTCAAGTCAATTAAAAGCCATTTTTTTAAATAGAGAATCTCTGAATCATTAGTCATCACCATGACAAGAGAACAGCTTGTCATGAGGAGTGGTAGAATGGACCACCGATTTTGATGAGTGTAGTGTCAGGTACATACATACCAGAGTTCAGAAAGATATAAACTGGAATATTCCTTGAAACGTATGTCAGAGTAAAGACCAAAAAAAGGAAAAAGGGGACGATAACACTAAAATTTATAGGTGAGTGTTACAACACGAGGTAAAGATATATATACATTTCTAATTGACAAGATATTAACATATGGACTCAAATATATAGACAATTGATTTTTTTCTCTTTTCATCTAGCTATTTTGGTCTTGTGTCATCTAACATGATCAAATACTATACAAGACATTAATATTGCTTATTAATAATAGAGATTATTAATAACTAGAGATTATGCAGTTTAGAGCTGTGTCCTATTTTGATAATCAGATTCAGTCAGTTTTACAATAAAATGTTCTTAAAAGTTTTACCTAGGACACATTTGTAATTTTTTTTTTATCATATGAGGGTAACTACATATTCTGTATTTAGTTAGTCAATCATGCTGCTTCAAAAGATTTAGCACATAAATTTTAGCTAATTTATTTTACAACATCATTGCATTATTTACAGAATTTATAGAGTTGGATAATAGAACTGGGCTATTGTTTGACATAGAAAGGTTTGTAAAATACTAATTGTTTTACATTTAGGTCCATTTTAAAATCTATATTCTATGTAATCTCTATTTCTGTTATTTTCTTTCTTGAAATGACTTTTCACATGGCATGTTTTGTTTTTTTATCTGTTATCTAACACTTTTATTGACAGAGTATGGCTATTTCTCTATAACACCATGAGGATGTGGAAAGGTAATTGCCTCAACATTAGCATCATGTTACAGACAATCATTTGGATGATGATTGGGTTTCTATTTTTTTTAGATTATTGACTGAATTTTCTTTAATGCTTTTAAGAATGCTTTTAATGTTTTTAAGTTTTATGTATAAAACTGAGGCTTTATACATAAATTTCCCTGTTTTATATAATTATATAACTTCTTTGTGTGTGTGCGTATGCATGTGCATGTCTGTGTGTGCGTGTTTGTGTGTGTATCTTTCCTATCTAAATATGTGTTTATTTTTTATTTCCTTTCTAGAGCACTTCCAGCATAGGGCAACCATGATCTGTACCTACTTGAATCTTATCCAACTCATTTAGTATAGACTCCTTATTCTGGATAATTTCAAATATCTTCTAAAAGCTTGCATAAATTAAGATGTCTCTGCTTTTTATTCTTACTTTTTAGATACACATGTGGAAAATGATTAGGCACTTTATGAATTTACAAATTTAACACTATCATACCTAAAAGAAAAGTAAGTAAATACAACCTTCTTTCTTTTTTGCTGAGTTAGCTTTTCCTAATCAGAAGAAATGAATTAGTACACCACGTTGGTGTTTTTCTCTCATCCTAAGAGTGGTTCTGCCAATATTCTTCCAGTGCAACCTGCTGAACTTTCTTTGCTATAAATCCTTCCAGGACATTCTGAAAGATCACGTCTACTGAACCTGATGTTACTGTAGTAGAAACTAATGAAACTTGTTTGCATTCCCTTTACCTCTTTACTTCAAATAGCTTTAGATATTTTCTTCTGTCTTGACCTTAGAATGCCATTTGTAATTACACTGTTCCACCTCTGCAATATTCCTAAATTAGCCATGAAACACACAAATATGGAGGTTCTTGCCATGTATAACAATCTAAATTTAATTGTCAGTGTAAATCCATGCTGTATCTCTAATAACTTTGGAGTTAAACATCTGCCACGTTAAATATTAAATAATTGCATAGGGAGACAGAACAATTAACAAGTATAGGCAATAGAGAGCTTTTCTTGGGTGAGAGCTGAAACAGAGAGTCGGTGGCGTGGAGAAATTCTTGATGTTAAGAACTGCTTAGAAATTTCTGCTAAGAACAGAAAGATGATACTTAATTTCATTTTTCAAAGCATGACAAGGGGAGTGTTTGATAAAAGGATTTATTATTGTAGTTAGAGAAATGGGGAGAGAAACAGGATAGGAAACTACAATTTAGTAATTATGTCTTCACTAACAGTGTAACTGTTCTACCATCCTCTCTATAGCTTCATTTCACAAAGGAGGAACTGAAGTTTAATGATGTTTAGTGACCTGTTCATGGTTTCAAAAACTTTTGGTATAAGGAAGTAGAACACACATTTGAAAAACAGTCTTAGCAGTTATTTAATGGACTTTCTTCTTAAAAGACTTGTAATTGATGGAAAAACGATTAAGATACAAAATAAATGAATCAGTAGAAAATATAACAGAAGGACTGCATGTGTCTAATAAAAATTTATCCACCCCCTACTTCCCACCTCTCAAATAATAATAACTACTGGAAAAGATCGAGAGTTTTGCTAATCCCATCTGCTGGTTCCCTCAGTAAGTACAAGGACAAACATAGTTGTCTTGAGAAATTCAAAGGAATTTAGCTCATTCGTTTTTTCACGGTTCCTCAAAGTCTCCCTTTTTTTTCTTTTTTAGGTTATATCTTGTCAAAGATATACCAAAATGTGGTTGATCAAGAATCTTAACAAAACCATTTTCTGTGCAAACTAGAACTATAATAACACTATGAAGGATCCCATTTTTGTTAAGTTTTTAGGACCAATTTGAGAAAGTTCTTTTAGATGTTAATTTGATCTCTTTTTTTATTGTGGTAAAATGTACATAACCTAAAATATAGCATTTTAACCATATTTTTACTACACAGTTCTGTGGAATTAAATTCATTCACATTGTTGCACAACCATCACCACCATCCATTTCCAGAACTTTTTCATCACCCCCAACTGAAACACCATACCCATTAAACAATAATTCTTCATTCCTTCCTCCCTCCGGCTCCTGGTAATTTCTCGTCTGCTTTATACCTTTATGAGTTTGACTACCGTAGGTACCTGGCATAAATGGTATCATACAATATTTGTCCTTTTGTGTCTGGCTTATTTCACTTAGCATAATATCTTCAAGGTTCATCCATGTGGTAACACGTGTCAGAATTTCATTCCTTTCTAAGGCTGAATAAGATTCCATCACATGTGTATACCCCGTTTTGTTTATCCATTCATCTGTTGATGGACATTTGGGTTGTTTTGACACATTTTGGCTATTGTGAATAATGCTGCTATGAACATGGGTATGCAAATTTGATCCCTTTTAACAGGACTTTTGCTGTATGGAATCCCCATTTCTTCAGCTAAGACATCTCACTGTATGTTCCTTTTGGATTTTTCTCTCTGTGTAATCAGTGTATAAATATTTCCCTGTGGGTCCAACTCTACCCTTTTGTCTTAACCCTCTTCCCCCATTAAAAAAAAAAAATGCCCTAGTGTCTCCTGAATAGAAAAGCATGGAAGGGTATATCACACACAGGCAGGATGTGGAAATTTGTAAGCAGCAAAACTTGGGTAACAAGTTTATTTCCTCATTATCCCACATATCACATTCTAGGATGCTATTGTCCCAGACTTCTCATTAGCACCTCATTATTATGCTCCTCCATATATCATGTTTGTTTTTAAGTTTCTCAGAAAAGCCCTGCTAACAAAATGTCACTGTGTGAATTCCCAAGAACTTCTACTGCCACAGCATTGGAAATGTGTCTGAGATCTCTTAGAAAATGAATAGTTTAGCAATTAGGGCCCTGTACTGCTAGGTGGAACAACTAAATTGTAGTCAAGGAAAAATGACCAATGAATCCACATTAAATTTATTTTCTTCCTTAGCTGCTTGTTAATCCCTAATTGCTAGCAGACAGGTAGGAGGATAAATTCTACAGCTATTGTCCTGGCAGAGTATAATTTGAATGCCCAATTAATTCTTGATCTGTCATGATGTTTAATTTAGATAAAGTGGCTTTTTAGTAGAAAACAGTTACTTTCCTGACACATGATCAAAAATTGCCTGTCTAAAAACGATACACAATTCTGTGTACCCAAGGTCTAGTAATACCCTTCACCTCCACTCCTCCTTTTCCCATTCCCGAACCTGCTCCAAAAAATGTTGAGCTAAAGATATATTTGAAGGTCTGTAAATGGTTTCAATGACATATCCAGAGACCAGGTAAGAGGATATGAATAGTCAACCAGATTCACAACTTTTTCTCCCCTCATTTCTACCTGTGACATAACTTGGGAAAGACAATACTAGATCCTACCCTGATGGACCCTTCTAGAGATGGCAGTGGTGGATTGAAAAAGAGGGGTCATTTACAATTTCTGGACATCTGTATTTTCTGAGAAGTTGCTGTAACATTCTTCTGTTAATACCATTAAAGGCCTGTATTAGGTCAGAAAGAACCACATACCACAGATGGTACTTTTCATACGACTTTTCCTGGAGCTTGTGGAGAGTAATGGTCAAGTTTGCAGCAACACTTCCTCCTCTGCAGCCATGTGGGCTGGGCTGTCTGGTAGAAGTGCATTTTAGCACATGAGCAAGCAGCCAGTTGAGAAGGATCTTGCTAGAGCATTATCAAGAGTAGATTGACAGGAGTTCTCATAAGAAATTTTCACACTCCAATCTGCCACCTTTGCCTTGTGTAGAGGCATTATAATTGCAGCTTTGAAGGCATTTGGCAGGATTTTATCCCCAGTGAGATACAAATAATTGCTAAAGAATCTGGATTAAAAAGAAATACTCCAATATAGGCGGTAATTTGGTCTAACCCCTCTGATTTCAGGTAGGCCAATGCCTACCATATGGAGGACTGTTTTTTTAATCTACTTTTTGGACTATCCCTGTCCCACTCCCATTGGAAATTTGGTACCCTGTAGAACTAATTCTGCTCTTCAAATGTTAGAAAAGAGAATTTTTCTTTATGCCATTTGAGGTGTTTCAATACAGTTTATAATCCTGTAGTTTAGATCATTTGCTATAGGAGAAAACGTGAAATCCTTTTCAGTTATAAAAGAATTGTGAGAAGAATGATTCCAGTTCTTTTTCACTTTCTTTGGTCACTTCTATTAGTTTAGAAATTATTTATTATTATTTACAATAAAATAGTAATTAATAAGAATAAATCTACTACCACTACTAATAGCTTACCTTTACCAAGTGTTTATTATACCAAGTTTTATGGTAAGCACTTCACATGAATTTTTCTGTTTTAAGCCACACAAAACCCTAGGGAACTCCTGAAGATCAGAGGGCCAAAACCTGCATAAGGTCATAAACACTACATGACCAAGCAGGATTTCACATAAGTGATCTGAATCCAAATCTCACCCACATAATCACTGTGATTAATAGCATAATATTTCCCATAAATCAAACATCTTACAACTATTACAACAGTCTATGACGTTTTCTTTTATGAAAGTGCTCCAAGTTCTTCTGGACATTTCAGTCTTGTTCTACCATATATACGTTTCCTTCCATTGAACCTGTGTGTCCTGTATATTTTTAAAATTTTTACTTTTCTCTTTTTTACTTGTCACCTAGGAAACTTTCCAAAGGAACTAAACATTTTATATTGTACTATTTTATATCCCTAATGGATTTCATATTATGCATAGAATGCAATAGAATTTCTATTTATAGAATATATATATTGTTATAGGAATTAATTTATGAATTTATAAATACCACTTTACTTTTATTTTATTTGAAATTAATCCATTTTTGTGAAATCTTTCTCTATTTTGTCAAGTAAACTTGAATTAATGTGCTATTTTCACAAATAAAACGAAAGTTGTGAGATATTTTAATTATTTTAATCAAGTGATTGGAGGAAATACTACATAACTCTTATTCTAGGATATTAGAAAATATATTTCCTCTCAATATAGACACAGATATCTAGATATTTACATATACTTATCATAATATAACCATGTACTTATTTTTCTGTATACTCTTATCCATCCTACATAGGAACATAGACAACTCTATCACACAAGAAAATAAGCGTGTCTGATTTGGAATTCTCTTAAATATTCATGGGTATGATTGATCAGTATTAGGGTGAGATTTTAAAACTATTTTTTATCTATTTGTCTAAAAATATTCCTGAGTCTATCCCATAAATCTTTGTATTTCAGGAACTACCTCATAAGAACTTAACTTCATTTTTTGTTTGTTTGTTCGTTTGAAAATGTCTTTATTTTTTTTTAATTTTTTTATTATTCCAAGGTATTGTGAGGATACAAACTTTCTAGTTACACTTTATGTCTTTGCCTCACCCAAATGTAGGTTAAAGGTGTGCCCTTTCCTCCCTTTAGTGCTCCCCGTGTCCTTTACTTATACTTGATTTTAAGAGCAAAAGGCAGAAATGGGTTAGAACCTAGGAATGTGAGAACCTAGACCATGGAGAAAGCTAGAACCATTGAGGCCAAAGTCAAAATCTGTACATAGCATGTATCTATACTTTCAAATTTTTTCTAAAAGATGAGAAATATGATGATCTTTTGTGAAATTTGAGTATTTTGCCCTCCATGAGTTTTCAGAAAGAATGAGTAGGATTTGTGATAGAAAGATTTGATGACATTAAAAAACTTCTGCACAGCCAAGCAACTATCAGGAGAGCCGACAGACAACCTACAGAATGGGAGAAAATATTCACATGATACACATCTGATAAAGGGCTGATAACTAGAATCTATATAGAACTCAGGAAAATCAGCAAAAAAAAAATCAAACAACTCTATCAAAAAGTGGACAAAAGACATGAACAGAAACTTTGAAAAGACAGACTAATGGCCAACAAACATCAAAAAATACTCAACATCTCTAATCATCAGAGAAATGCAAATCAAAACCACAATGAGATATCACTTATCTCCAGTGAGAATGGCTTTTATCAAAAAGTCCCAAAACAATAAATGTTGGCGTGGACGCGGAGAGACAAGAACACTCATACACTGCTAGTGGGACTGCAAACTAGTATGACCTCTGTGGAAAGTAATATGGAGATATCTCGAAGAGCTAAAAGCAGAACTACCATTTGATCCAGCAATCCCATTACTGGGCATCTACCCAAAGGAAAAAAAGACATTCTATAAAAAAGGCATCTGCACTCGAATGTTTATAGCAGCACAATTCACAACTGCAAAGATGTGGAAACAACCCAAGTGCCCATCAACACATGAGTGGATTAATAAAATGTGGCATATGTATACCGTGGAGTTCTATTTGGCTACAGAAAATAATGATGGTCTAGCACCTCTTGTATTATCCTAGACAGAGCTGGAGCCCATTCTACTAAGTGAAGTATCCCAAGAATGGAAAAAACAAGCACCACATGTACTCACCATCAAATTAGTATAACTGATCAACACTTAAGTGCACATATAGCAGTAACATTCATCGGGTGTCAGGCAGATGGGTATATCACACCTAATGGGTGCAGTGTGTAACCATCCAGGGGATGGAGATGCTTGAAGCTGTGATTTGGGTGGGGCAAAGGCAATATATGTAACCTAAACATTTGTAGCCCTGTAATATGCTGAAACAAAAGAATAAAAAAAATAAAATTAAAATCATTACAGTTTGAGTGTGAAAAAAAGAAAGGTTTGAATTATTCAATAATTAACTCAGCCACACATCTTATGCATGTTATCAAAGTCACACTGCTTTTAATACAAACTTATTCACCTGTAAGTATTTATAAATGAAACAATATCTGGTCTTCTAGTTATTGCAATAGATGTTAGAATTTAGACTCTATCTCCGCACTTACTAATCCATCTTTTTGAAAAATACAAACTTTAGGGAAAAACTAAAGTGGAAGAGCAGGATACCAGGAAGTTCAGACAGTATTATAATTTTCACAATATGACACAATATCACGCTTTTCCCGGTGCTTTAATATTATATTATCCACTAAAATATTTTTCCTTTGCTTTAAAAATTACTTTTAGTACAATTTATTGAAATATAATTAACATTCAATCAAATGCACCCTATCTTAAGTTCATAGTTCAATACAATTTGACAAATGCATGCACTTCTGTGCAACCACCATCACCAAAAATGGAAATATCATTCAACAATATTCCCTCATGCTTTTTTGCAGTTTGTCCCTTCTATCCACCCCTGGTCCCCAGAAACCATTAATCTGCTTTATGTTATCAGTGACTCAATTTCCCTTTTCTAGAATTTCATATAAATAGAATAAAACAGAATGTATGTTTTTTTGTCTGGTTTCTTATGTTCAGTGCAGTGGTTTCATGTTTCATTCTTACTGCATTTATCAGTAGTTCACTTCCTTGAATAGCTGAGTCATACTGTTTTGATATTCTACAATTTGCCTACCCACTCATCTCTTGATGGACATTTACTTATTTCTAGTTTTTGACTAATATAAATGAAGTACCTATAAGTATTTTAATATGGCTTATAAATATACACTTTAGATCTTGTGATAAAAAAGAAAACCTGAAATCCTTTATGTGTTTTTTCATTTATCTTGGGTCCATTCTTAGGAGTGAATGGATGAGTTGCATATAAATGTATGTTTAATATTATAAGATGCTGTCAAATTGTTTTCCAAAATGGTTTTAATATTTTCCATTTTCATCAGTAATGCATGACAGTTCCAGTAACTCTACACCCTCTACAAACTTTGTACTGTCAGTCTTTATAATTTTAGCCACCCCAGTGGGTGGGTGGTGGTATCTCAGTTTTAATTTGCATTTCCCTGATTGCTAATGATGTTGAGTATCTTTTGATGTGCCTGTTGGCCATTCATATATCTTTTTTCATGAAATGTTTGTTCAAACATTTTACCCATTTTATATTTTTTGTCATATTATTGAGTTGTGTTTTTTATTTTCAAAAACTTTTGGACATTCTAGAGACTTTGCATTTTCATATAAATTTAACAATAAGTTTGTTGACTTTATACAAAAAATCCTGATGAGATCTTGTTAGTGATTACATTCAATCTCGATGTCTGTGTGGGCAGAATTGAAATCTTAACAATATTTGATTAATTAAATCCATGAATACAATTTTTCTCCCAATTTTACTTATGTCTTCTTTAATTTTCTCTTCAAATTTTTATAATTTTCCATGTATATATTCGCATATATTTGTTAAATTCATGCCTAAATACTTCACAGTTTTGACATTATTGCAAATTGTAGTTTTAAAAATTTCAATGTCCAATTTTTGGTTGTTCATATAGACATACAATTGATTTTTGTATAGCGACTATGTATTTTGCAACCTTGCTAAATTACTAAACAATTTTAGTAGAATTTTTGAAAATTTTTTAGGTTTTCTAACACAGTCATGTCACCTTGAAACAAAAGACAATTTCTCTTCTTCCTTTCCAGTCTGCATGTTTTTATCTTCCTCCTCTTCCTTCTTAGAATGCTGGGACCCCAGTACAATGCTGAATAGAAATACTGAAAGCAAGGCTCTTTGCCTTGTTCTCTGTCTTAGGAGGGAAAAATTCAGTCTTTCTTCATTATATATAATGTTAACAATCATTTTTTGGTAGTCATTCCTCTTCAGCATGAGAAGTTATTTACTTGTTATTTGAGAATTGTTATCAGGAATAGTTGTTCAATTTTGTCAATTGCTTTTTCTGTATTTATTGAGGTAATATAGCTTTTATTCTTTAGTTAATTGATATGGTGAATTACATTGCATGATTTTTTCAATGTTGGACTAAATTCACAGTCCTGGAATAATCCTCACTCGGTCATGATGTATTGCTGAATTTAACTTTCGTTAGGTTTTATAAAATGTCTTTTCATCTATGTTCATGGGGGACATTGGTCTGCAGTTTTCTTTTCTTCTGATGTGTTTGGTTTTTGTATTGGTGTAATGTTAATCTTATAAAACATTAGAGGGTGTTTCCTCTCTTTTACTTTCTGGAAGAGTTTGTATAGAATTGATATGTTTTCTTCTCTAAATATTTGATAGAATTTACCAATTATGCCATCTGGGTATGTTTTCTGTTTTCCCTGTGGGAAAGGTTTTATGTACATATTTATTTTTTAACAAATATAGTACTATTCAGTTTACCAATATCTTCTTGAATAATATTTTTTCATGTCTTTCAAAGAACGTGTACATTTCATCTGTTAACAAATTTGTTATAAAGTTATTTATAATATTCCTTTTTTAAATGTTTTTAGAATCTACAGTCTAAAGACTTCTCTCTCGTTCCTTTTAATAGCAGTTTTTTTCTTTTCCATTTCTTTTTTTCTTAATCATTCTAGTGAGATGTTTACCAGTGACATGGAGCTCTTCAAAGAACCAGTTTTTTATTTCATTGATTTCTCTATTGCTTACTTGTTATTAATTTTCTAGATTTCTGCTCTTATCTTATTATTTTCTTTCTTTTGCGTGCCTCGAATTTATTATGTTCTTATTATTTCTTGGGTGGAAGGAGATTATTGTTTTTGAGTCCTTTCTTTTTATCTAATAAAATTTTTCTCTAAGTACTACGATAGCTGTATTTCACAAAAATTTTTATATTAAACTTTCATTTTTGCTCACTGGAAATATTTTCTAATTTTTCTCTGATTTCTTTTTCTGACCCATGGGTTATTTACAAATGTGTTGGTTATTTTATAAATATTTGGGAAGCTTCCAGATTTTTTTGTTATTGATTTATAGATTAATTCTGTTGCTTTCGACAAACATATTTTGTATTACTTTAACTCTTTGCACTTAAAAATATATAGTATACCTAATGGTCAATCTGGTTAATAGTGTTGTTCAGGCTTTTTAAATGTTTATTGATTTTTCTCTCTGCCTGTTATACTAATTGCCAGTAAAGGCATGTTAATGTACACAACCATACTTGTGGATTTGTCTATTTCTCCCTTTCAGCTCATCAGCTTCTGTTTCACATATGTTGAAGCTCTGCTGTTGAGTGCATAAACATTTAAGATTGTTATGTCTTCTTGATGAATTGACCCTTTTATCATTATGTAACTTCACACTTTATCACTGGTAATGTTTTTTGTTCTGAAGTCTGCTTTATTTGATATCCATATTGCCACTTCAGTTTTGTTTTGTTTGGTATTTGCATGATATACATACCTATTTACATTTATCCTTTCCTTCAACCTAGGAATGTTTTGTGTAATATTTAAAGGGGTTTCTCATAGCAGCATACTTTGAAATTCAATATATTTAAAAATTGAGAAAAAAAATTCTTTGTATTTATTTATATATTTACCATTTATTGCCTGTCTTTATTTCTTTGTGTATCTCTACTTTTCTACTTGGTTTCGTTTCCTTCTGCTGGCAGAACTCCTTTCAATATTTCGTTAATGCAGGTCTGCTGGCAGTGAATTCTCTTGCCTTTTTTGTGTCTAATGATATATTTATTTTGCTTTTAATTTTGAAAAACATTTTCAATGTGTATAGAATTTACATTGGCAGTGTTATTTTTTTTTCAGTACTTTAAGAATCTCTCTCAATTTTGTTTCGATTTGCATAGTTTTGACAAGAAGTTTGTTGTCATTCTTCTCTCTGTTTTCATATTTGTAATGTCTCTTCTAGCAGCTTTAAATATTTTATTTAACCACACAATTTTATTGTGATATGTTTTTATCTACAGTTGTTACCAAATTTGAAAGCATTTTGGTCATTTATTTGTTAAATGTTTTTGAGTTTTTTTTTTTTTTTCTGTCCACCTCCTTCCTTCTGGAACTTGATTACACATGTATTACACTGCTTGATATTACCCCACATGTCATTTTGGCTCTGTTTGTTTTTCTCAGTCTTTTTCTTTCTAGTTTCAATTCAAGAGTTTCTATTGCTATGCCATCAGATTCACTGATCTTTTATTCTGCAATATCTTATCTGCTGTGGATCCAATCAGTTGTAAATATTCTTTGCAGTGAACTCTATAATTTATATTTGGATCCTTTTTATATCTTCCATTTCTGTCATTATGTTCATGTTTTACTTTAACTGTTTGAGTATATTTGTAATAGCTATTCTTAAATCATTGCTAATTCTACCATCTCTGCCATTTCTCTATTTCTGTTGTACCTTTCACTTTAGACTTTTTGTTAATTTTTTGTAAAAATTTATTTTTCTGCTGTTATGAGTATGATATTTTAAAAATATTATTTTCTAATTGCAGATTGTACAATTCTGCATATTAACTTTGCATCCCATAATCTTGATAACTTTATTAACTTTTATTAGTAGTTGCTTTGTGAATATCTTAGGATATTTTGTGTAAATAAGTACATCATCTGCAAATAAAGACCATTTTATTACTTACTTGTCAATCTTTACTACTTTTTTCCTTTTTAAATTTCCATTTCTACAACTTCCAGTATACTGTTGAATCGAAGTTGTGAACATGGACATCCTTGCCTCATCCCAATTTTAGGAGAATGTATTCAACATTTCACAGTTAAGTATGCTGTTATTTGTAGACATTTTATAGATAGACTGAGGAAGTTTTCTGAGAGTTTTTGTCACAATTGATAGCAGAATTTGCATAACATATTTCTGCACCTTTTGAATTTTTTTTTAGTTTTTGTTATTTTTCAGTTATCACAGTGAATTATACATTCATTTTTAAGTGTTAAAATAACCAATGTTATGTTATTGAGATGAACCCCAATTGTCATAATGGATCTTTTTTTTTGAAGTGCTACATTATAATTGCTAATATTTAAAAAGAATTGCTGTATGAAATATAATGTTCTATAATTTTCTTTTCTTTATTTCTTTTTCTGCTTTTTGGTAATATCTTTATCAGGTTTTGATATTAGAATTAAAAAAAATAGCTTCATAAAAAATGGTGTAGAAAGTGTCCCCATCATCTGTGATTTGTAAAATAGTTTCCTATGATTGGTAGTATTTCTGCTTTAGTGTTTTACAGAATTCACCAGGAAAACTATATTGGCCTGAAATTTTTCTTATGGAAAATTTTTTAAATAAAAAAATCTTATTTACTTAATGGAAAGAGGACCATTCAGATTTTCTTTAAGAATTTATTTATTACATCTAAGTTGTTAAATGTTTGGCAAAAAGTAATTTATAGTTATTCCTTTTTTATCTCGTTAATTTTGTAGGATTGCTAATGCAAACACCTTTTCATTTTCTTTTTTGTTTTCATTTCTGGTATTGGTAATTGGTGTTCTCTCTCCCTCTCTTTTTCTTTATAAATCTATTATTTTTTAAAATTTTTTTATTTCAGCATATTATGGGGGTACGGATGATTAGGTTACGTATGATGCCCTTGCCTCCCTCCCCCCAAGTCCGAGCTTCAAGTGTGTCCATCCCCTGGGAGGTGCTCATCGCACTCACTGTTTGTGCATATGTCCGTCCCCTCCTCCCCCCTCCCCCTCCCCCTGCCCAACATCCAATAAATGTTATTCTTATATGTGCTCTTAAGTGTTGATCAGTGAAATCAATTTGATGGTTAGTACATGTGGTGCTTGTTTTTCCATTCTTGAGATACCTCACTTAGTAGAATGTGTTCCAGTGCTTTCTAGGAGAATACAAGAGGTGCTATATAACCATTGTTTCTTAAAGTTGTAATAGTACTCCATGGGATACATATACCACAGTTTATTAATCCATTCATGTATTGATGGACATTTGGGTTGTTTCCACATCTTTGCAATTGTGAATTGTGCTGCTATGAACATTCGAGTGCAGGTGTCTTTTTCACAGAGCGACTTTTGTTCTTTTGGGTAGATGCCCAGTAATGGGATTGCTGGA